>CM068385.1:95564021-95781521 GCA_034770075.1 Aralia elata
TTTTTCACATTAAAAAAATCTTAAATATCTTTATAAGCACATAAAATTATAGGCACGTAATTAGTGTATGACGAAGAAGAAAAATGAGAAAAAAAATGGATCTAATATAAACGATATATACTCTTAAAATGCTTAATTGTCCTTTCATTTTAAGTCATGTGACTTATCTCGGTAAAAAATACTAAATTTAGTAGTCAAAAGGTTTAATTTATAAAAATTTAAAAACATTAAGGTTCAATGTCTTAAAGTTAAGACATTAAGATTTAAATTGTAAAAAACGAAAAATTTCAAGGTATAAGGTGTATTTAAACCTTACTTGTTTGGACAATGATTTTATTGATTCATTATCAGGATTGGCAAAATCCCGCTAGAGAGGAGTATTAATTAAGGCCTTTGGGAATGAAAACCAGATATTGAACCACCTGAAAATTGCAAGTTTTTCTACGTACATAGTAACTTTACCAAAGTTTGGAAGCAACATTCACATTATCCATTTCATATATTTCAATTTCATATCTCTGATCACAGGTGAATATGATTTTGCTAGAGGTTCTAAGATTGTGTAACCATTCCAGGCTTCTCAAATTTTCTATGAGCTAGGTACAACTGGAAACTGCAATATTTTTGTATCTCTTATTTTTATGGGACAACTTAATGATGATGAGAATAATGTACTCCCGTAATGCATACCTAGACTCGAAGCATGGAACTGGTCAAACTTGGTGAATTGAAAAGGCATGTTATATATATATATATATATATATATATATATATATATATATATATATATATATATATTAATTCTCTCTACATTTTCACTAAATATTTGTGAACAATTCGAGATTGTCTCGCTGAGTAAGCTCGACTTGAGCACTTTATTAAAAACGGTTGAGAACAATTGTTGAGACTTCTATCTTAACACTTGGGTTTTTAGAGTTATTGATGACTTGAGATGATATCAAAGTTTTGACATCGCAAGATATTAAGGTCAACTGTTCAACTCTTCCTCCTTGAATTGGAAAGGAGAAATGGTATACGGGAGCCAAAACAATTACTATTGTATAGGCAAATCATTACTAAAAACTGCTCATACGTACATAACATTAATTGTAGTCCTTGTTATTGATGTTACATATGTTGACTATTATGCACACAAAAATTGTTCACAAGGTATAGTTTGGAAAATCCCCCAATTACCTTCTTCTTTTTTTAACGACCTGACTAAAAAATATTATGATATACAGTATAATATATCTCACACATATTAAGATTTTTCTACCTATTAGTTGAAAGAAATTCACCCTTATATTCCTCTATATGTTGTTTAGGATATTCAGATATTATAAAATTTCAGTTGTTGGTAGTTTCTATATTTAAAAAAGAAAAGAAAGAAAGAAAGAAAAAAAAGAAGATAAAAAGTTGCTTTGGTCCATCATCTTGACTATAAATAAGTATCAGTCTTTCATCCTACCAAATGCAAAATCTCTCTTGCCCTCTTTCTCTAACTCTGATGGAGTTAATATACAAATTATCTGCTGCAGTCTCTTGTGGAATTGTTGTTGTGATATTAGCATGGAGAGTCTTGAATTGGGTGTGGTTTAGACCAAGGAAGCTAGAAAAGTACCTGCGGCAGCAAGGCTTCGATGGAAATTCGTATAGGCTATTTTTTGGAGATGGAAAAGAGATGGCCATGATCATCAAAGAAGCCAAGTCCAAACCCATCAATCTCTCTGATGATGTCGTCCCTCGGATGGTGCCCGTTGTCCATAAAACCATCCAAAACTATGGTATGTCATGCATGTTTCACAAATTGTATTTCATTTGATTCTTTATTTTCTCACGCATATATATATACACGGTCCGGAACCAAAAACGAACCGGCTATAATGACGGTTTTGTATAGTCGGTTCGTCGATTTTTTATGCTATAGTGACAGACAAAACCGTCGCTATAGCCGATTTGTTTTTAGTTCGCTGGAGAGCCGGACTTTATATATATATATATATATATATGTGTATATATATATATATATATATATATATATATGATGGTTTGTCTATCTGAAACTTGGGCATAATTTCCTTTCCGAAGTATTCTTTTTGGTCAAATTTCATTTCAAGAGTCAAATTTAATTTATAGTGAGGAAGAATTGTTAAAAAAGATAAAATTCAAATATCAATTAGAACTCTCACTTCCAAAAAAAAGGAAGTATTATATAAATTTCAATGCATTATTGTAATACCCTAGTCCTGTGACGCCCCCAAATCTAGGTACTTGAAACCCGAACTTGGTGCTACACGATACCGTTTCTTTGAGCGGAAAAATAAAATTTACAAACTTAATATATACATATCAGAGTTGTCTAATCCCAAGTACGCAACCTTTAAGCATGTTCATTACATGATAGATAATAAATATTATCACCTTAATAAAGTCTAACTATTATAAACAACACCTGGTATTCTATTCTTTGAGCTTTCCTTTGCCCTTGTCTTTGCCAGAGCCTTTTGGTCTATCACCATTAGCTGAAAACATTTAAGTCAAAGCAAGAATGAGCATTCAATTGCTCAGCAAGTAATAACAAATATAATAATGCGCTAAAGAAGTAAATGTTTTCTTTGAGGCCTACTTCTACCACGAATTAATAGTGGTGAAGTCGTTTGAAATCATTCATAACAACATATCAAATCATTTTAAGATTTTTGAAATAACATATTGACTATAAATACTGAGCGGTCAATAGACCATGAACTGTTATTTTTCATTTTCGAAAAGGTTTAAACAGAAATTCATCTGCAAACCGTTGTGGTCTCACGGACATGTAGGGTGATCAGCCCCGTTATGTCCTGTATTGATCAATACTATCTGTTTGAACGCAAATTGCATTCACTCTACTCGCCTTGGGCACAAAAACATATTCCCATTTACGGGTTGTTCATACTCAGTCTGGAGTCCTAACTAAACAATTCAGTTGGACAACTTAAACATAACCTTTAGTATTCAACAATGTATTTCGAACTATGTCTAGCCGAGTCAAATAGCTTAGACAGACTTTAAATCATAAGATACGTACTGAAGTTCAACAATATGTAACATGATTGTTATATCAAAGAATTTTAAGTTCAAGAGTTCTTGTGAAAAACCATAGTTTATACAAGTGGGGACACTTGTATAATGAAAGACAATAATGAGATTTTAATAAACAATAAACGAGTTGAATAAAATTCCATAATATCAGAATAATTGCATAAACGGATCATGGGTATCATTACGGATATGAATAATTGACAATAATTATTCATGAACAAATTTCTTAAAGTAATAACTCAAGTTGAGTTAGGAACTAGCATAACATATACCTGTTTGCACGAAATAAAAGTAGTGCGTAAGGTTTAGATACTTGCCTACACAGATCCAATTCATAAAGTAAATGAAAAGGTAAGATACGTGCCTTGTTCGCTGTTTACTGTTACACAATATAGCTTAAGCTTTTATCTTTAATACGAAGTCCTATCATCAATAAAATTATTCTTTTAATTAGAATAATACAACTTAACACATAATACTGCTTATTTGCAGTCATCATACAACTTAACACATTGTCACATATTCATAACAGTCATTAAAGCATTTAAAAACAGGTATCAGGTCAAACTATGTCCATTTGGTTTGAGGTCGACACTATTTCGATGTCCTGATTGCATTATCGGACAATAAACAAGTTTCTTTTTAATGAAACTTTGTTCAAGAACTTAAATATCATCTTAGATAATTTTTTTTATCAATTGCAACATTTTTCCAAATATTAAAATCATTTATAACGATTTTTCAGTCATTAATAGCATTTATAATGATTTAATAAATAAATAATTTCATTATCATTAATATTCAAATAATTAAAATATTAATGAACTACATGTCAACACATTAAAAGTTATTTATTATAACTTAAAAATATTTTTAAAACATTATTATCGTTTTTAAATGATTTTTAAAGTATTAAAATTATTTTTAAATAATTACCATTAATATTAAAATATTAATGTAATTCATGTCAAATATTAAAAGTTATTAATTATAACTAAAAAAATATTGTTAAAATATTTTTATGGCCTTTAAATGATTTTTAAAGTATCCAAATCATTTTTACATAATTACCATTAATATTAAAATATTAATGTAATTCATGTCAAATATTTAAAGTTATTAAATATAACTTAAAAATATTTTAAAAACATTTTTTATTGCCTTTAAATGATTTTTAAAACATTAAAACCATTTTTAGATAATTTATTTAGTATAAATATTAAATAAATAAATTATCATTAATATTAAATATTAATGAATGTTTTTATTAAAATATTAAAATTTATTTAATATAACTTAAAATACTTTTTTAAAACGTTAATATCATTTTTAAATAATTTTTGAAATATTAAAATCATTTTTATCTAATTTATTTAATATAATTATTAAATAAATTAAATATCATTAATAATTAAATAAATTAAAATATTAATGAAATTTATGTCAAAATATTAAAAGTTAATTTTTATAACTTAAAATAATTTTTAAAACCAATTTATGCATTTTTAATATTTATTTTCTATTTATTTCTATTTATTTAATTAATATAATTAATTTTTATTAAAAAACCGTCGCTAAAGGCTTTTAGCGACGAAAAGTGTCGCTATAGGTGTTCTTCAGTTCATGAAGAACACGAAGAACAGCCCAGTCCATGTCGAGGAGGCTACTGTGAGCGTTAATAACTTGAAATGGGGACATGCTATGGTCGTGATTCCACTTCTAGTTTGTTAACCTACTGGCATACTACAACTACAAAGATTTAAACACATCAAACCATTTACAGATCAAGATCTATGGCCTCTGACATTTGACTGTCAGACCATGTTTTTAACTTAGAAAATTTTCTGGGTTTTCCAGAAACAGATTTCATGATCGACCAAGGACTTTTGACCTTGAATAACTTTCGATCTAGACATGATATGATCGTGATTCCACTTCCAGTGTACTAACCACATAACATACTACATATAAGAACCTTTAAACACAACAAATCATTAACAGGTAAAGATCTACGGTGTCTGACATTTGACTGTCAGGCCATTTTTTACACTTTGAACAATTTTCTTAAATCTTCAATTTCGTGCATCTAGATGTTATGGATTCATGATATAACAACCCAGATCACTAAATAACATAATATACAACATATTTAAACACAAAAACATAAAATTTATCTAAGCATACAAGATCTAGCTTAGGGTTAGAGTTTTATACCTTCTTGAGAAATTTTTGATTTTTACTTTTTGATTCTGACCTTGGCTTTCTATGGGGTGTTTTTGGTTAATCTTAGGACTTATTTTTGGAGAAAATTTCGTGGGTCTAGGAGAGAGAGAGAGTTCTTGGCTTTGGTTTGAGAAAATAATGAAGTTTTCTTTTCTTTTCTTTCTTTGCAATCCTAATCCTTTGATTCATTGAATCTGATGGTGCAAGGTGTCATGATCTGATGACTTGAGATGATTTAGAGCACATGGTGAATCGTTTAGGTGATGAGTCATGATATATGGCAAGATTTGCACACTAACTTAATAAAATAAATACAAAAGGCTACTTTGGTAATCTAATAAATAATTTTAAGGGCATACTTGCCCATCCCACATGATTCTAGGGTTTAAACCTTAGGTTTTAATTCTTAGGGTTTGCCCAATAATTCTAGGGTTTAAGAAAATTAACTTAGGAATTAATAAATATTTAATTAGGACATAATAATTCAAAAATTAGGGTTTTTAATGTAACTAGGGTTTTATAATTTGAAAATTAGGGTTTCTTGATTTTATTCGGGTTCCCAAATTATGAATTAGGGTTTCCTAATCATTTTCCTTAATCACATATTATCCACATAATCATTTAAAAACAAATATAATTAATTATTATATTTAACATTTAAATTACTTAAACAAAACAAATTCTTAATATCCAAATTACATATTCCTTTATTTTAAATATAATTATATCATTAATTATATTTAAAATTAATATCCATAATATACATACACACGTACACATATAAATATAATCAATAGCGTATTTAGTATTCGAATTTATATAAGAAAATAAATTCTTATTATTCATATATCCATTATATAAACATAAATCCTTTTAAATATAATTACAACAATAATTATATTTAAAATTAAAATACATGACCATAGATCAAATTAGGGTTTTGATCCGTAATGTCACTTTACCACATGTACCATACTTAATCAATTTAAAATAAATTGGCTAATCTTACAAATTCATATCATAAAGAAATAATCATAGTAATAATAATAATATTAATAATTATTTCTTAAAATATATATTTATTATTTAAATAATATAGTAATCATATTTTTTTATAAATAATCATATATCTTTAATATAAAAATTAATTTATTAACAAAATATAATTTATAAATATCAACTATTTTTTTTTTAAGAAATTTATTTGAAACCATATATGAAATAAATATGTCTACATATTGCATATTCACATTCATTTCCATACACGCATTCCCATACTTGCTTTAACATATAATAAAAATAATTTTATTATATAAAAAAAAATTTATACGTAAAATTTCTTATTTAATTATGTCAAAATTTTAGGGTTGTTACAAGTCCCACATCAAAAGATATGGAAAAAATTTGTTAAGGAATTAGTTACTAACAAGAGGATCTTCAGTCATGACATTTTGGGTGAGTCTGTGGTGGGCTAAGATGACCCAAGAAGATACTATTGGGTTAGTGATTTAAGACCTTGTTTGGATGAATTTGATTCGATTCAAACTTGAGATTTGACCCAAAATTTCTTCCGAACTCAAGATTTGACCCGAATTGTTACAATCATGATCCAAAAATGAGTATAATTAAACAATAATGATAAATAAGGTAATAAGTGTTATTCTCACGCCCATTTATTAATTCATCTTCTTGTGGCATTCTACTGTTTGGCCTTTGATACTTTCGAGTATTGGGTTTAGTAGGTAGCATTGATTTTTATGAAATAGGCCAATACTGTGTATGTAATGTGATTAAATTAGAATTTGAATATTGTTAATGATTTCACTACAAGAAAAAGCCTTATCTGCGACCGTCTGTTAGCGGCCGCATTCGGTCGCTGATACACATTTATGATCGATTGCGGTCGCTGATAGTGGTCGCATATAATCTGGTCGCTGGGTGGACACCGGCGACCAATATCAGCGATCGACAATAGTGACTGATTCCGTCGCTAAGCTGAGTCACGTTGAGTCAGGCCTGAGGGGTGACGTGGCCTACGTGTCGGCGACCAACATTAGTGACTGCATCGGTCGCTAATACCGCGTAGGCATAAGCGGTCGCTGATGCTTAATTTTAAAAAAAATTGTCAGTTTTGTGGATTTCCCAAAAAAAAAATTGTACCTGTTTGCACCTGCTTTATATCCCAACACACAGCAGTATATATAAACATCCATCCATGCAAATAAATAAACCAACATACTATAAACTATATAAACATGAACCAAATCAAATAAGTACAAATGTCATCTTCGTCTAACATGAACCAATGTAAAAGAATGAATACAAAACTACAAGCTGAAGGTTGCCTAATCTCTATAGAATACAAGTTTCTTCATGCATCATTGTCCAAATTAGTATGGGCCTGTAACAAAATAATAAAACATGTTACATATATAGTATTTATGTTGATATTGGTATGACTTATGCAAAACAAAGTGAGGGAAAGCTAAACAATAGGAATTATTTAAACAAAAGTAAGATTAAGTCTACCACAACAATATATATGTAATAAGTAATAAGTACTAAGATTATCTCGTCGCCATCCTGACATCGTGTTGCTGCCGCCACTATATCTGCTAACTCATAATGACTTAGAGACTGCAGATGCTCACCCAGTATACGAAGAAGATCATGTTTTGACCTTACATCTCTCATTAAGTCCTGGATGATACTTCTGGTAAGTAATTAATCACTTCCACCAATAATCTTTCAGTATGCTTTCTCTCTTTCAAAACAAAAATCTAGTAGTTCTTAGTAATTTTTAAATATTCAACTAAAATAAAAGAATTTACATCAACTTTAAATTTGAAAAAGTTTCATATTGACTTTGCTTTTTCAATCGAAGAGTCAATATAAAACTTTTTCAAATTTAAAGTTGATGTAAATTCTTTTATTTTAGTTGAATATTTAAAAATTACTAAGAACTACTAGATTTTTGTTTTGAAAGAGAGAAAGCAGACTGAAAGATTATTGGTGGAAGTGATTAAATACTTACCGGATGAATCATCTTTTGCTTAAAATGAGAGGTGCAAGTTCAAAACATGGCATTCATCTACCAACATATGACAACCATGATTTCTCTTACGATAGTGTTTTGGTGATTTAAATGAATTAAATGAATCAAAACATGTCATACATAGATTCCTAAAGACATCTGCACCAGCCTAAAGACAATAGACAAAGTTTGGGTAAAGTAAATCATTATACACCTGAGAAACTATAGAATTGCAAAGTGATGAAGAAAGTACTACCGAAATTTAGTGTAATGTGCAAAGGTTAACGTGACACAGAAACTTCATTATATATATTAGTTTTCCTTCCATTTTATGAATAAGGTCTTATTTCTTTTCCTTTATTATACCATCAAGAGTTTGTAGTAAGATTAAACAACGACCATAATGATTATATGTATTTTCATAACTAGATTAAAATTATCAATGGAATGGAGGGTGTATCAAATAACCCTCATCAATTTTAAATTTTACGATTCAAATTGAAATGAAAAAAAAAATGAGAAACCATACCTGATGGGGTACTGGCGTGCGGGTGGCGTGGGCAGTATTGGCGGCGTAGGTGGGCAGCGTGGGGTGGGTTGACCGGTGTGGGGGCATTCCTCTCTTCTCTCTGATCTTCTCTCTTCTCCCTTTTCTGTTTTCTTTTTTTCTTCTTTTTCGTTTCTATCTGACTGTCTGGTTCCTGCTAGATTAAATAGGATCAGCGACCAACTTCTGTGATCGCATGCGATCGCTAATTTTTAAATACGTGGATGTATTAGTGACTGCAAAGCGTCGTTGTTCTTATTCGGTCGCAATAAGGCTCCTCGCTCCACTTTTGCGCCAAATTTTTAGGGGGAAATACTTTCAGCGACCGAGCAGCGACCGCTTTTCGGTCGCTAAAATCAATTGCGACTAAATTAATATGCGGTCGCTAATACCGGCCTCTGATATAAGTATTAACGACCAAAAATGGCGGTCGCGGATAATCTTGGTCGTTGTTGGGCCTTTTTATTATAATGTTTCTTAGACTACTAGTTAACGCTTTAATCTTGAGACCTTTAGGTTATGTTTGTTTACACAGATAACATTTGGAATTAGAGTATTAATCATAAGTCTCTTATTTATTTTAAAAAATTAGACTTGGGACTATTAGTCCCAGAATAATATAATGATTTGAAATGGTGACTATTTAATACCATGTCTAACCATGTATTAATTATAATCCCTAACATTTGTGATTAAAAAATTGTGGACAAAATTAAACTTTATCTTTCTTTAAAATGACTATTGTATCATATTCTATCAATCTATACTCAAACTAGTGAGAATCCGATTTCTTTGTTATTAGTGGTAAGGGTATAATAGTCCAAACGATAAGTTTTTATTCAATTCTTTAAATAATCCTGGACAAAACAAATATAACATGAGATTGTTTTAAGTTATTACATGAATAATTTCATTCAAAACAAACACGTGGCTACAATTATTTAATCCTAAGATTAGTAATCTTGAGATTATAATCCATGAGAATATAGTCTCGTAATTAAAATCCTTGTAAACAAAATGGCCTTAGGTCCCAATTTCAGTTCTCACCTTTATGCGATTCTTCTATATGAGATGTTTACTGTGATTAATTTTTGAATTTATCTCATCGTTGAAAGAATTTGAGATAATGGTTTTTATTTTACAAATCTAGTTGGGTTGTCATTGCAGGAAAGAATTACTTCTTATGGCTTGGGCCAACACCATTGGTGAGCATCATGGACCCTGATCTTATAAGGGAGGTCTTAAATAAGAATTATCACTTTCATAGGCCCAGCGGAGGTAATCCTTTAACAAAGTTGATTGCAAGTGGATTAATAGGCTATGAGGGTGACAAATGGGCCAAACATAGGAAAATTATCGCCCCTGCTTTCAGTCTTGTGAAGTTGAAGGTCATCTCTTATATTTTAGCTTGTTCCTCTACTTGTTCAAACTTTTAAAGTTGAACTAGTTTTGTTTATATTTAAATATGTAATATCATGATAGGTTTTGAGGTTGATGCTATTGACAATGATAAAACTGTGAGCACTTTGGAAGTGTTAAGTATAAAATATCTGCAATATCTTAATTGGGGGTCTAACCAAGGATGAATATGGGGGGACAATTTTGGTTTTTATTTTTTATTTGTTGAAGGAGGTGAAAGAGAGGGGGAGGGGGTGGGGGTGGCTAATGCGAAACCTTTTAAAGTAATTTCGTTAAGACACTAATTAGGTAATTTCTATAAAGGTTGTAGACTAACGAACTTATGCAGCCAAATATGATATCTAAATTAATGGGTTTCTCCATTTTGCCATTTTCTCTTATAGAGCATGCTGCCAGCCTTTTACTTGAGTTGTAGTGAGATCATGAGCAAATGGGAGCAGCTTGTGTCTATAGAGGGGCAATGTGAGTTAGATGTACAACCTTACTTAGAAACTTTAACTAGCGACGCTATTTCTCGTACCGCATTTGGCAGTAGCTATGAAAAAGGGAGAAGGATATTTCAACTTCAAAAAGAACAAGTTGAGCTAGTTGTTCAGTTTAAACAATCAATTTACTTACCGGGAATGAGGTAAATAAATTTTGAATACGCTCATGGTTGTATATCCAATTTTTGTTTTATTGATCATTTTCTTTGTATTAAAATTTGTAACTTTGTAATGTCTAATGAAATTGTTTCATGAAGATTTTTGCCAACAAAAAGAAATAAGAGAATGAAGGAGATTGCCAAAGAAGTGGAAGCGGCTCTAAGGAGTATGATCCACGAACGGCTGAACGTAGTAGAAGCAGGAGAAACTAATCCGGATGACTTACTAGGTATATTATTGGATTCCAATTCCAATGAAATCAAACATGGAAATAAGAATTCGGGAATGAGCATTGATGAGATTATTGAAGAGTGCAAGCTATTCTACTTCGTGGGACAACATTCAACCGCAAATCTACTTGTTTGGACAATGATTTTATTGAGTCATTATCAGGATTGGCAGCATCGTGCTAGAGTGGAGGTATTACAAGTCTTTGGATACGAAAAGCCGGATATTGATGGATTGAACCGCCTGAAAATTGTAAGTTTTTCTATAATCACTTTAGCAAAGCCTCATAGAAACATTCACATTTTCAATTTCACATATTTGGTTATAGGTGAATATGATTCTGCTCGAGGTTTTAAGATTGTACCCTCCAGGGCCTTTACTTCATAGAACAATGTACGAAAATACTAAATTAGGAGAGATATCTCTTCCGGCCGGAGTTATTGTACAGTTACCCGTGATCCTACTACATCATGACGATGAAATATGGGGTGATGATGCTAAAGAATTCAAACCAGAGAGATTTTCTAAAGGAGTATCGAAGGCAACAAAAACGGGAGGAAGCGCATATTTTCCATTTGGTTGGGGACCTCGAATATGTCTTGGACAAAACTTTGCTATGTTAGAAGCTAAAATGGCAGTAGCTATGATTCTACAACGCTTCTGCTCTGTGATTTCTCCGTCCTATACACATGCTCCTCACATTTTCATGACTCCAGAGCCTCAACATGGTGCTCACTTGATTCTTAAAGCACTTTAATTAGTAAGTACGTACGAACTATTATTAATGTGTAATATTGGTGATCAAATAAATAAAGATGTGGGATTACTAATCGAGGACTTATATTAGGTCATTGATGTGACGCCCCCAAATCCGGGTACTTGAAACCCGTACTTGGTGTTACACTATACCAATGGTTCGAACTGTTTAATATATTATAAACTTAAGTATTATATCAAAGTTGTCTAATTCCCAAGTACGATGACCTTTAAAGTACATTATTACATGATAGATGTTATATTATCACCACACTAAAGTCTAAATATTACTAATAACAGCATACAACTTATTCCTTCAGCTTTTTCGGCCCTTTCCCTTGTCTTTGCCAGAGTCTTCTGGTCGATCACGCTTAGCTAAAAACATTTAATTTTAAAGCAAAAATGAACATTTAATTGCTCACAAGGTAGTAACAATTAATAAACATTAGCTGAAAGAAGTAAATATTTTCTTTGAGAACTACTTCTACAACGAATCAATAGTTGTGAAGTCATTTGAAACAATTCTTAATAACATATCAAATCGTTTACATTTTTTGAAACAACGTAGTGACTATGAATGCTGAGCGGTCAATAGACCATGAACTTTTATTTTCAAGTTTGAAAAGGTTTATACAGAAATTCATCTGCAAACCGTCATAGCTTACGGACATATTGGGTGATCAGCCCTCATGCCCTGTATTGATCAACACTACATGCTGGAACAACATTTGCGTTCATCATAACCGCCTTGGGCGCAAAAATATTTCTCTATTACAGGTTGTTCATACTCAGTCTGGAATCCTAACTAAAGCAATTTAGTTGGACGACTTTATTATAAACTATAATATTCAACAATACTTTTCAAAGTATGTCTAGCTGAGTCAAATAGCTTAGACAACTTTTAAACCATGCATACATACCGATAGTGAATAGTATGTATCAAAAATTATCATGTCAAAGAATTTCGAGTTCAAGAATACTTGTTTATATGCAATAGTTCATACAAGTGGGGACATTTGCATAACCAAACTTAGAATACCAAGATTAAAACAATTTTTGATTATGCATGAATCGCATGAAACAATATTGAGATACTTGTAATCAATGAATAGCTTGAATAAAGTTCAAGAATACTTGCATAATAAAAGAGTATTCAAATTAGCATAACATATACCTGTCTGCACAAAATAAAAGTAGTGCTTAAGGTTTAATTACTTGCCTTGATTGCTGCTACACAATTTAGTTTAACTTCTTTTGAAAAGACCTAGCATTAATAAAGTTGATCTCCCAATTAGCATAGCATATATTTATTCATGATATTACCATTCTAATAACACATTATCTAACATTCAATCACATCATCAAACACTTGATAATACCTTACTTATTAGTAATATTATCATCCTTAGATAATATTTTTATCATTTAATCATTATCTTAAACTCTTATCTAATATTATTAATTATTTAATAATATTTTATACACTTCCAAATATTATTAATCATTTAACAATATTTTATTCAATTACTAATATTATTAAACATTCAATAATATTTTAATAACTCTTTAATAATATCTTATTCACTTCATAATATTATTAATCCTTTAATAATATTTTAATCATTTAGTAACATTTTAATCATTTAATAATATTATTAATCATTTAATAATATTTTAATTACTTACTAATATTATTAATAATATTGTAATAATTTATAAACAATTAAATCATTTACTAATATTATTAAGCTTTTAATCATATTTTATCTTTGTTCGAATATTATTAATTATTTAATAATATTTAATTTACTTACTAATATTATTAATCATTTAATAATATTTTAATCATTTATAAACAATTTAATTTAATTGTTTATCCTTTACTATTATTATTTAGTTAACACACATAACATGACACACATAACATTTTATTTAAAAATTACCAAAATACCCTTATAAAGTTTTAATACATCATATAATGATTATTAATAAATAAAATCACACTTTCACCATTTATGACATCACATAACTTATTATTCTCATTTATTCATAACTCAAACATTTATATGAAAAATACCAAAACATCTCAAAAAAAATTTCTTTTCTGGAAATCATCAGAATATAGTCGCTTTATGAACATATAATTTTACTGTAATTTTTCAATCTCGTTTGCTATTTTTAAAGTATCCAAAACAGTCAAAAATTACTATATTTATCATAAATTATCCTTTTGTCCAAACGTTATGAAATTTACACGGTAGACTCATATCATCCTACACAAGCTCCTGTAAAAATTTCATATTTTTCTGATTTACATAGAAAAAGTTATTTCCGTTCACTTTAAAAATAACGCGTTCTAGTAAAAGTCATAACTCTCATTTTATACATCAATAAATTCTCATCTTTGGACAAGACCTTCATAACATAGCATATTAAAATATTAAATTTTTACAGAATTTTTAAAGTAAAAAAAGTGGATGAAACTACCCTTTTTCAAAATTGGCCTGTACAATTATTTCTTCCTTTCTTCACAAGCTGGACTGTTTTGCCCAAAACAGTTGTCATTTCATGCTCATTTAATAATTTTGCGTGTTACCACTTGGGTTTGAAAGCTAACTTATATATCTAACACTCCTCTTTGACGGATCGCAAAAAGAGTGTATAGATTTCAAATGGTCATTATTTAAAGTGACCAAAAATTAGGGTTTTCTAAACTTTAGAAAACTAGTTTTCATTCTTTTCTTTTAATTAAACTTTCTAACACACAAAATGACAAGATCTATACATAAAACACTACATAACATATAAATCTAAGGTTTTAGAGCTTTGAAACATACGCTCTTTATTTTGTAAATTAACCAAAATAAATTATATAAACAAGGTTATCAAGGTTTGATTTTTTTATACCTTAATCTTATTGTTCTTCTTCTTCTTCTCCTTCCACAATAGATTAGAAAGCTAGATGGCAAACAAAAATTTCTTCTCTTCTCCCCTTGGTGTTGTCGACCACTCCCCCTTTCTCTCTCTCTCTCTCTCTCTCTCTCTCTCTCTCTCTTTCTATTTCTTTCTTTTTCTTTTTAAACACTTAAGCAAATGAAGTAAACAATTTTACTTACTAATGGGAAGGGGTATTTATAGTAGGAGAAGTGTATATATATAACATATGTATGTATATATAAAATCTCCTAATTTCTCTCTCATATATCTTCCATATCTCTTCTAAATCTATCCAATATCTTCTCTTTCTCTATCCTATATTTACAAAATCAAATGCTAGGGATTTTAGGGGACAAATAAGCTAGCTATCTTAGCAAGGTGGAGAAAACAAATTAAATGCCCATGTGCCAAATACTCCTTCTTTGCCCGGATTCAATGCTCCCATATTAGCCCATTTTTGATTTTCTTTTCATGCTTTAATTGATTATTTAGTCTTTTAGAAGTCTTCCACAATTGGGTCAAAGTTTGGGCTCCTCTTTTAATTCATTCGGGCTTTTCAATTTAATTGCTTGGGCCATGTATTAGCATAATCCAATACTTTTATTTTATCTTACCATAATTATTTAACTAGGGTTACTAGTCCACTTATTTTGGACTTTAAATAATTACTCATATAAATTTAATTATATAACCCAATTAGACTTGATTTAATTAGGTTAATATAATTTAATAAGTTGAGATAAATAAAATTAATCTCTTAAGTTAGTTTACTAGTATATATTTTAAATACTAGGACTATTCAATAAATTTAATTCTCTTTATAAAATAAATAAATATATATACATATTTATAATATATACATTTATTTAGTCTCATACATATTCCACATAAGTCATAATATATTTATCATCATTGATAAATATTTATTATACTCATTGAATCACATATTGTACATACATACATTCAAATATAAATATAATCGATACTTATATTTAATATTCGAATTTCCTTAAGAAAATAAATTCTTATTATCCATAATACACATACATTCATTTTAAATATAATTATATCAATAATTATATTAAAAATTAAAATCCATAACTATAGATCAAATTAGGGTTTTGATCCGTACTGTCATTTTGTCACATTAACCTTTCTTAGTCAACTTAAAATAATTAAATCGACTAATCTGTTAAATTCATTTCATTAAGAGATAATCATAACAATAATAAAAGTCTATTCATAAAATATACATATATTATTTAAATAATATATTAACCACACTTTCATGGAAAATAAATAATAAAATATTTTTACTACAAAATTAATTTATTATAAGAATATAATTTATAATAATCAACAATTCCTTTTTCGAAAAATTTATTTGAAATCATTCATGCAATAAGTAAATATATATTTATCACATATACACATATGTTTTACCTTGCACGTATTCCCATATTTATTTTGATAAAAAATAATATTATATATATATCTATAAAAAAAATTATTCGCAAAATTTCTTATTTAAATTATATCGAAAAACTTGGGTTATTACAGTTGAAGAGTATATCTTTAGCTTGTACTTGAATAATTTCTTCTCTATTGTGAATTTTTATAATGGAACATCAAGATGGATGAGGTTCTGTATATTAAATTGTTCTTCAACCTTATAGAGCAGCTTGGAGATGTATTAATCTTAACGAGAGAGTTGAGACCAAATTCTCTGCTAGTAGCTTGTAAATATGATGGTAGTCTGGCAACAAATCTTTTGGTGGTCTAGTTCTTTTGAGTTGACAAGTATGTTTTTGTTTTTGTTGTTATGCTTCTTAGCCTGTCGAGTTCTCCCAATAATAAGACGCAACCAATGCATTCTCATAAAATTCATCATTAAGTTTCTAACACCTTGTAGCTAGTAGATTGTAAAATTATATTGCTTCAACATAAATGATACTAAAAAACTATATGGCTTCAACTACAACCTTTATAGTAGATTGTAAAAGCCTGAAATGTAAAAATTACAATACCTCCATTTCATAGGGGGAAAAAATTAAAATAAAAATCTCATCTGATACAATTCTTATTTTACAATTGGCGCAAGTCATGTAAGTTCTTAAAACAACAATTATTATAATTTGTAGCTTCCATTAAGGTAGTTCAATGGTGAAGATTATATTAACAAAAATTAAACCTCACATAAATAGTAAGCGGATTCATCCTTTATGTGAGAGGAAAGCATATTAAACTATCATTTTATTTGTAGAAATATCAATTCATTTTAAAAATAAGATTAACTTCAAAAAATTTAAAATTTAACATTTTATGTTAAAATTTTACCCAATTTTATAGGACGGAGGGAGTAATACATTTTAATATTTCCTGACGCAGAACGAAATTTAAGAATTTACTGACGTAAGCTCTAAAACACAAACTAGAATCCACCATAGAAATAATTAAATTTTATTAATTAAAGATGTCTCTCCATTCAACCCACAAGTCGGGTTTTATAGCTATAAAAGTTTCCTTATCACAATATAACAGAAATCTTATAATTATGCTGAAATTAATTATACGATAATAGAGAAAGATTTACTTCCTATTAAACTATTACTTCCATAAAAGAACTTACCTCCTAATAGAATACTACCATAAATATCAAATCATAACATATATATTAAAATAAACTTCTGAAGTCAGATCCGTAAACTTCCAAACTCCAAATCTGACTGGAATCAAAAACCCGAGGACACCCGCTGTCTTCAAACTCCCGATCCTCTGAACCCGAAGACAAACGAACCTGTAATGATCGAGAATTTAGTTTATCCTTGTAATTAGGATTTTTAATATTTATTAAATAAAATAAATATTTTGATAGAATGAATTGTGTGTTATGTGTTTAAAGGTCGGTTTTGACCTAATGAATGTGATATTTAATTTTTAACACGTGTCACGGTTTTATAGACGAAATAAAAATTTTCCGAGAAAATCGTTAAATCACTATTCATAAAAACACTATTCATCGCATGACGGACTCGTTATTTCATATATTTTTTTACTTTTCGAGTAATGTCATATTACTTATTTGATAATAGAAGATGAAATCTCCAATAAAAATATTTTCATCAAGAAAAGACGTAAAAATACTATTCACGCTAAAAACGTTTTTTCATGTTTTCGAATTTTCGAATTACGACATAGCGTTTATTCGGGAATGTGAGATGTAATCACTAATAAAAAATTAAATGAAATTTTACATCTCATATTTTTGTATGTTCTACACATTCGTACGGTTAGATTATTTAGTAAACGATCAAATGATATTGTATTGAAAGTGACCTGAGATAACTTATCTTAGATGGTATAAGATATTTTTACTCGTGTATGTATATATATATATATAGGGAACAGATCAAGAGCATACCCTCTTATCTGACATACAAAACATACCCCCTTTAGCGACGGACCGGGCGACGCTTTGGTCCGTCGTCATAGGTCCGGTCCATCGCTATAGCTTTTAGCGACGGACAACATATAGAGACGGACCGGACCTATGGCGACGGACCAAAGCGTTGCCTGGTCTGTCGCTAAAGGGGGTATGCTTGGTATGTCAGATAAGGGGGTATGCTCTTGATTCGTTCCCTATATATATATATATATATATATATGTGTGTGTGTGTGTGTGTGTGTGTGTGTGTGTGGTTGATGAAAGTGGGTGAAGTCAATACACGCTTTCATTTATTATATGAATTTGCCTACACTTCTTTGCTCCCCAGAAAGTTCAAACATAAAACTAACAGCTACTTTAAGTGGATCTCCATACATCTTTTTGTCTTATCTCAATTAAATTAGGGAGAAATTGTGCTCCATTATCTTCAATACTGAGTAAGGGCATGATCCAGGGACCATCTCATGGAAGTTGACTTTGGTTTGCTTACATAAAAGCAGTAATCATGTTAAAACAAGTGAACCAAATAAGGCAATTCTCAAACTTGTGTAAAACTAACTAATGGGTGTCAACTTAGTTCAAATTTCGATTTTCTGCTATACATTGTTTCTAGTTAATTCTTCCTATTTAGTTTATTCCCAACCATTTGATTATCCAACGGCGAACCTTTCTACTTCATTGATCAATAGTCATGCTGTTCCACATTATGTGCCTTTTACTGATGGATCAACCGTAAGAGCCATTCTTTTAAGAGGATCATTTGGCCTAAAATTTGCATGTGGCTTCTTCTGCAATGGGACCTGTGACTCTTACCTCTTTGCCATCTTCATTGTTCAAACAAATAGCGGTTCAGGAATTACCTCTCCTAGTATAGGATTCCCGCATGTTGTTTGGTCTACTAACGGAAGCAATACGGTCAAAATTAATGCAACTTTGCAGCTCACATCCAACGGAGATTTGGTCTTGCGAGACGTTGATGGTTCACTAGCTTGGTCTACTAACACTTTTGGGAGGTCTGTACCAGGCCTAAACTTAACTGAAACTAGAAATCTAGTCCTTTTTAATAAAAACAAAGTGGTTGTTTGGCAATCTTTTGATCATCTAACAGACTCCATGGTTCCGGGGCAGATTCTTGTGGCAGGACAGAAACTAACAACAAGTGTTTCAGAGACCAATTCAACTCAAGCAGGTTTATTCTCTCTCCTTGTCATTAATGAAAGTTTTTCTGCTTTCATAGAATCTGACCCCCCTCAGGCCTATTATCAAGATTTTGCTATTGGCTTGAAACAAAATGAAGAACCAGGTTATGTTAAATTTTTGAACGGGAGCTTGGCTTTGTATCTAAATTTTGCTTAGCCAAGTAAGCCAACTAAGTCGATTCCCATTCCCCAAGCATCATCAGCACAATACATGAAATTTGGACCTGACGGTCATTTGAGAGTATATGAATGGTTGTCATTGTGGAAAGAAGTGGCATATCTTCTTACAGGGTATCTAAGTGATTGTAGTTACCCTATGGCTTGTGGGAAATATAGTATTTGCTCAAATGGACAGTGTAGCTGTTCTGGATCAAGCGGTGGCGCTACGAGCTATTTTAGACAAATAAAAGAAAAGGAACCAAATCTTGGGTGTTCTGAAGTCACACTGTAATAACCCAAGATTTTGGATATATTTAAATAAGAAATTTTACGTATAAATTTTTTTTATATATATAATAAAATTATTTTTATTATATATTAAAGTAAGTATGAGAATGCGTGTAAGGAAAGGAATGTGAATGTATAATATGTAGATATATTTATTTCATATATGGTTTCAAATAAATTTCTTATTAAAGAAATAGTTGATAATTATAAATTATATTCTGTTAATAAATTAATTTTTATATTAAAGATATATGATTATTTATAAAAATATGATTACTATATTATTTAAATAATAAATATATATTTTAAGAAATGAGTATTAATATTATTATTATTACTATGATTATTTCTTTATGATATGAATTTGTAAGATTAGCCAATTTATTTTAAATTGATTAAGTATGATAAATGTGGTAAAGTGACATTACAAATCAAAACCTTAATTTGATCTATGGTCATGTATTTTAATTTTAAATACAATTATTGTTGTAACTATATTTAAAAGGATTTATGTTTATATAATGGATATATGAATAATAAGAATTTATTTTCTTATGTAAATTCGAATACTAAATATGTTATTGATTATATTTATATGTGAATGTATGAATGTATATTATGGATATTAGTTTTAAATATAATTAATGATATAATTATATTTAAAATAAAGGAATATGTATTTTGGATATTAAGAATTTGTTTTGTTTAAGTAATTTAAATATTAAATATAGTAATTAATTATATTTGTATTTAAATGATTATGTGGATAATATGTGATTAAGGAAAATGATTAGGAAACCCTAATTCATAATTTGGGAACCCTAATAACATCAAGAAACCCTAATTTTCAAATTATAAAACCTTAGTTACATTAAAAAACCCTAATTTTGAATTATTATGTCCTAATTAAATATTTATAAATCACTAAACTTAATTTCTTAAACCCTAAAAAAAAATTTGGGAAAACGTAAGGGTTAAAATCTAAGGATTAAACCCTAGAATTATGCATCATGGACTAGAATACCCTTAAAATTATTTGTTAGTTTACTAAAATAACCTTTTTGTGTTATTTTAATTGGATAGCTTGCAAATCTTTACAAAATCTTGGTGACTCATCACCTAAGATATTACCACATGTTGTAAATAAACTTCAATCAGCAGAAATGTGACAGCTAGCATGCTCAGATTCATTGAATCAAAAGATTGGAATTAAAGAAAGAAAAAGAAAACTTCATTTAGTTTCTAATAAATAAAAAAAACCAAACTCTTACTCTCTCTCCTAGACCCACGAAATTTTCTCCAAAAATAAGTCCTAAGATTAACCAAAAACACCCCATAGCAAGCCAAGGTCAGAATCAAAAAGTGAAAATCAAAAATTTCTCATGAAGGTATAAAACCCTAACCCTAAGCTAGATCTTGTATGCTTAGATAAATTTTATGTTTTTGTGTTTAAATATGTTGTATATTATGTTATTTAGTGATCTGGGTTGTTATATCATGAATCCATAACATCTAGATGCACGAAATTGAAGATTTAAGAAAATTGTTCAAAGTGTAAAAAATGGCCTGACAGTCAAATGTCAGACACCGTAGATCTTTACCTGTTAATGATTTGTTGTGTTTAAAGGTTCTTATATGTAGTATGTTATGTGGTTAGTACACTGGAAGTGGAATCACGATCATAGCATGTCTAGATCGAAAGTTATTCAAGGTCAAAAGTCCTTGGCCGATCATGAAATCTGTTTCTAGAAAACCCAGAAAATTTTCTAAGTTAAAAACATGGTCTGACAGTCAAATGTCAGAGGCCATAGATCTCGATATGTAAATGGTTTGATGTGTTTAAAGCTTTGTAGTTGTCGTATGCCAGTAGGTTAACAATCTAGAAGTGGAATCACGACCATAGCATGTCCCGATTTCAAGTTATTAACGCTCAAAGTAGCCTCCTCGACATGGACTGGGCTGCTCTTGGTGTTCTTCATGAACTGAAGAACACCTATAGCGACACGTTTTGTCGCTAAACGTCTTTAGCGACGGTTTCTAATGAAAATTAATTAATTTAATTAAATAAATAGAAATAAATTATTAAAAATTCATAAAATAATTTTAAAAATTATTTTAAATTATAAAAATTAACTTTTAATATTTTTACATAAATTTCATTAAAAATTTAATTTATTTAATTATTATTGGTATTTAATTTATTTTATTATTATATTAAATAAATTAGTTAAAAATGATTTTAATATTTCAAAAATCATTTAAAAATGATATTAATGTTTTAAAAAGTATTTTTAAGTTATATTAAATCACTTTTAATATTTTAATAAAAAAATTCATTAATATTTAATATTTATGATAATTAATTTATTTAATATTTATATTAAATAAATTATCTAAAAATGGTTTTTAATGTTTTAAAAATCATTTAAAGGCAATAAAAATGTTTTAAAAATATTTTTAAGTTATATTTAATAACTTTAAATATTTGACATGAATTACATTAATATTTTAATATTAATGGTAATTATTTAAAAATGATTTTAATACTTTAAAATCATTTAAAGGAAATAAAAATGTTTTAAAAATATTTTTTTAGTTATGATTAATCAGTTTTAATATTTGACATGAATTACATTAATATTTTAATATTAATTGTAATTATTTAAAAATGATTTTAATACTTTAAAAATTATTTAAAAGCGATAATAATGTTTTAAAAATGTTTTTAAGTTATAATAAATAACTTTTAATGTGTTGACATGTAGTTCATTAATATTTTAAATTATTTGAATATTAATGATAATGAAATTATTTATTAATTAAATCATTGTAAATGATAATAATGATTGAAAAATCATTATAAATGATTTTAATGTTTGGAAAAATGTTATAATTGATAATTAAATTATCTAATATAATATTTAAGTTCTTGAACAAAGTTTCATTAAAAAGAAACTCATTGATTATCCGATAATGCAATCGGGACACCGAAATAGTACCGAACTCAAATCAAATGGACATAGTTTGACTTGATAATTGTTCGTAAATGTTTTAATAACTAATATTAATATGTGACAATGTGTTTAAGCTGTGTAATGACTGCAAATAAGCAGTGTTATGTGTTAAGTTGTATTATTCTAATTAAAAGAATAATTTTATTGATGATAGGACCCGATATTAAAGTTTAAGCTATAACGCATAGCAGTAGTCAACGACAAAGGCAAGTATCCTATCCTTAATTTTCATTTACTTTATGAAATGGATTCAGGTTTATGCAAGCTTTTAACTCAATCTATTATTGAGCAACTATTCTATCCTTTTCATTTACATTATGAATTGGATCCGTATGTTATGCAAGTATCTAAACCTTACGCACTACTTTTATTTTGTGCAAACAGGTATATGTTATGTTATTTCCTAACTCAATATGAGTTACCAATTTCGAAACATGCTTGTGAATAATTATTGTTAATTATTCATATTAGTATGGATATCCATGATTCGTTTGTGTAATTATTCTTACATTATGGAATTTTATTCAATTCGTTAATTGTTTATTAATATCTCATTATTGTCTTTCATTATACAAGTGTCCCCACTTGTATAAACTACTGTATTTACACAAGAACTCTTTTCTTACTGTGCAAGTATCCTAAACTTTGCATTTACTTTATGCAATGGATCTTCTTAGTAAGCAAGTATCCTATCCTTTGCATTTACTTTATGCAATGGATCTTCTTAGTAAGCAAGTATCCTATCCTTTGCATTTACTTTATGCAATGGATCTTAGTAAGCAAGTATTTGAACTCTTTCTTTATTGTGCAAGTTTCTTAACTCACATTATATTGTGCAAGTACTTTATCCTTTTTCAATTACTTTATGAAATGGATTCACGCGTATGCAAATATCTGAACTCTACTTTTATTGTGCAAGTGTCCCCACTTGTACATAATCTCTGTTATTCATTATTCAACTGTTCTTACTTTATGGTATTTCCTTCAACTCGTTCATAGTTTATAAATAATTCAATACTGATTTTATATGTGTCAAGTTTAAACTTGGTATCCTACGTTTGGATTATACAAGTGTCCCCACTTGTGTAAATTGTCCTCTTCATAGTACAAGTGTCTCCATTTGTACTAATTGTTGTAATCATTATTAAATTTCGCTATGTATTCATGTTTTAAATATTGTCTGTGCTACTTAACTCAGCTAGACAAAATTTGAAAAAGTATTATTGGTCATTATTATTGTATGTAATGCAAGTATAGTCAAATTATTCTGTTATTAGTGTAGTGCCCTCACTTACACAAGTCGTTAGATATTATTGTTTATGATAACGTTGTCCAACTGAATTGTTTTAGTTAGGACTCTAGACTGAGTATGAACAACCCGTAATGGGGAAATATTTTATGTGCCCAAGGCGAACAGAGTGAACGCAAAAGTCGTTCAAGTAGAAGGATAGATAGTATTGATCAATATAGGGCACAATAGGGCTGATCACCCTCCGTGTCCGTAAGACCAGACGGTTTATGGATGAATTTCCATTTAAACCTATTCAAAAATTTAAAATGAAAGTTCATGGTCCATTGACCACTCAGCATTCTTAGTCACTCCGTTGTTTCAAAAAAAAAACGTAAACTACTTGTTATGTTGTTAATGTCAATTTCAAAAGACTTCACAACAATTGAATCGTTGTAGAAGTAGTTCTCAAAGAAAATATTTACTTCTTCAGTTTATGATTATTTATTGTTATTACTTGCTGAGCAATCAAATGCTCATTCTTGCTTTGATATAAATATTTTCAGTTAAGCGTGTTCAACCAAGAAAGCTTTGGCAAGGACCGGGGAAAGAAAAACTGAAGAATTAAGTCAAAAGGTGCTATGTGTAATAGATAAACTTTGTTATTGCAATATTATATATGTATCATGTAAAGAATGTAATTAAAGGTTGCCATACCTGGGGAATAGACAATTCTGATATAAATATTAAGTTTGTAATTATTATACAGCTCAAAGAAATGGTATCGTGATGCACCAAATACGGGTTTCAAGTACCTGAATTTGGGGGCGTCACAAGTTTGTATCAGAGCTATAGGTTAGAAACCTTAGGTGGGGGATTACCTTAGGCTATAACCTTAAGCTAGATAGAAACATTGAAAAATGAATAACTCAAATAGAGTTTAAAGGAAATGAATTAAGGAAATTCATCGTAAAATGAAATAAAAACTAACTTATATGAAACTTTTATTTGTTATGTGTATATACTATGTACTAATCAAGGTAATTTGTGTATAGATGTCAATATGAAAAGTATTAGAAGACTCTCATGTCGCCAATGAGGAGCAAATTGTTCCACCCGAGCCTATACTTAAGCCAATAGCAGGAGTAGAAGCTTATGATTCGGAAGGCATTTTAAGGAATGAACCAATGATAGATCTGAATAGTGATCAGGATGAATATCCGGAAATGGAACTGAATGAAGAAATGGAAGAAAAACCCTATATGGTGGTAGATATATCTGAACAAGCATCAAAAGAAGTGCAAGTTCTGAAGGATCAGGTGTTTACTCTGGAAGAAACGTTGAAAGTGGAAAGGCAATTGAACGAACAATTACAAAAGACATTAATTGAATTATTAAAGGAACGAAACAATATTAAAGTCAAATGCAGTGTATCGCATGGAATCTCGAATAAGAAGGGAAAAAGAAAATTGAACGACTGTGCTCCAGAAAATATTGGTAATAGCCAGGGAAGGGCAAAGAAGCAGGTTAAGAATTGTGGAAATTGTGGGAAAAGTCACTCGGGTGAGTGTCTGAAAGGAAAATTTGTGTGTTATAAGTGCGGGCAAGAGGGACACATCTCTCCTAACTGCCCTAATCCAAGAAAGAACAGTAAGTGTTTCATTTGTGAATCCCTTGATCATCAAGTAAGGGATTGTCCAAAGAAAAGGTCAAGTGAAGGAAGTGGGAAGAAAAAGAATAAAAGTCTACGCATAGGGTAAAATATAATGTATGGTATATGAATATGGGTGTAATGTGCTACTCTAAACTTTTGTATAAGTGATTGTAATGAATCCCGACTTTTGTTGTCATTAAGGGATAGTAAGTGATAATAGCAGTTTGTTGTGTAATGAAAAAGTACTTTGTACTATTTAAATGAATATGAATATGAATGAAATGGTATGATTATGTGTTTGATAAGTTTTAAAGGATTAAGATAGTATGTTATTTAATTGAAAATTTCTTAATTCAGTAAGCTGAATCGGATGATCCAGCAAGCCGAATTGGACAATTTAGCAAGCTGAATTTATGAATCCAGCAAGCTGAATTAGTCCGAGTTTAAAAGTTAGAATACGATATGGATACGTTATCTTATGAAATTGCAAACGCAAGGAAACATTAAATTGACATGGCGCAAGCAGATCGCAAGCAATGGATCAAGACGCGCAACAGTTCCGGATTCATATTACGAAATCTCGGAAGAAAGGCCGATGGGGAAAGTGTTAATATTGGAAAGAACGACAGAACGTTAACTTATATTCAACTCCAATGAACAAGCCAACCGCAAGGATCTTCGGCATGACGTTTCAAGATACGGTAGTAGCCGGGGATGGAGTTCTAGGTATTATTCGAATAATAATTTATTCTTATATATACCGTGGGGTACGTTTACGTTTGAAAACATCAGAACTATAGGAAAGGACCTAGATTAATAAATAAATAATACATAATTTTATAATAAATCGTTTTATTAACATATTTTGAAGGAGGAATTTGAGTATCAAATTCCGTATAATCAAATAGACAAGCTTTATGCCGAATAGTTAAAGATCGATTCGATTGAATCAGATCGTGATCTACTTGTGATATGAATGTGTATGATATTTACCCTCGTGGGTGTAAATGTTGAACGGTGATTCCGGGGACGGAATCCTTATAAGGGAGGGTGAATGTAATAACCTAAGATTTTGGATATATTTAAATAAGAAATTTTACGTATAAATTTTTTTTATATATATAATAAAATTATTTTTATTATATATTAAAGTAAGTATGAGAATGCGTGTAAGGAAAGGAATGTGAATGTATAATATGTAGATATATTTATTTCATATATGGTTTCAAATAAATTTCTTATTAAAGAAATAGTTGATAATTATAAATTATATTCTGTTAATAAATTAATTTTTATATTAAAGATATATGATTATTTATAAAAATATGATTACTATATTATTTAAATAAAAAATATATATTTTAAGAAATGAGTATTAATATTATTATTATTACTATGATTATTTCTTTATGATATGAATTTGTAAGATTAGCCAATTTATTTTAAATTGATTAAGTATGATAAATGTGGTAAAGTGACATTACAAATCAAAACCTTAATTTGATCTATGGTCATGTATTTTAATTTTAAATAAAATTATTGTTGTAACTATATTTAAAAGGATTTATGTTTATATAATGGATATATGAATAATAAGAATTTATTTTCTTATGTAAATTCGAATACTAAATATGTTATTGATTATATTTATATGTGAATGTATGAATGTATATTATGGATATTAGTTTTAAATATAATTAATGATATAATTATATTTAAAATAAAGGAATATGTATTTTGGATATTATGAATTTGTTTTGTTTAAGTAATTTAAATATTAAATATAGTAATTAATTATATTTGTATTTAAATGATTATGTGGATAATATGTGATTAAGGAAAATGATTAGGAAACCCTAATTCATAATTTGGGAACCCTAATAACATCAAGAAACCCTAATTTTCAAATTATAAAACCTTAGTTACATTAAAAAAAACCCTAATTTTGAATTATTATGTCCTAATTAAATATTTATAAATCACTAAACTTAATTTCTTAAACCCTAAAAATTTTTTTGGGAAAACTTAAGGGTTAAAATCTAAGGATTAAACCCTAGAATTATGCATCATGGACTAGAATACCCTTAAAATTATTTGTTAGTTTACTAAAATAACCTTTTTGTGTTATTTTAATTGGATAGCTTGCAAATCTTTACAAAATCTTGGTGACTCATCACCTAAGATATTACCACATGTTGTAAATAAACTTCAATCAGCAGAAATGTGACAGCTAGCATGCTCAGATTCATTGAATCAAAAGATTGGAATGAAAGAAAGAAAAAGAAAACTTCATTTAGTTTCTAATAAAAAAAAAAACCAAACTCTTACTCTCTCTCCTAGACCCACGAAATTTTCTCCAAAAATAAGTCCTAAGATTAACCAAAAACACCCCATAGCAAGCCAAGGTCAAAATCAAAAAGTGAAAATCAAAAATTTCTCATGAAGGTATAAAACCCTAACCCTAAGCTAGATCTTGTATGCTTAGATAAATTTTATGTTTTTGTGTTTAAATATGTTGTATATTATGTTATTTAGTGATCTGGGTTGTTATATCATGAATCCATAACATCTAGATGCACGAAATTGAATATTTAAGAAAATTGTTCAAAGTGTAAAAAATGGCCTGACAGTCAAATGTCAGACACCGTAGATCTTTACCTGTTAATGATTTGTTGTGTTTAAAGGTTCTTATATGTAGTATGTTATGTGGTTAGTACACTGGAAGTGGAATCACAATCATAGCATGTCTAGATCGAAAGTTATTCAAGGTCAAAAGTCCTTGGCCGATCATGAAATCTGTTTCTGGAAAACCCAAAAAATTTTCTAAGTTAAAAACATGGTCTGACAGTCAAATGTCAGAGGCCATAGATCTTGATATGTAAATGGTTTGATGTGTTTAAAGCTTTTTAGTTGTCGTATGCCAGTAGGTTAACAATCTAGAGGTGGAATCACGACCATAGCATGTCCCGATTTCAAGTTATTAACGCTCAAAGTAGCCTCCTCGACATGGACTGGGCTGTTCTTGGTGTTCTTCATGAACTGAAGAACACCTATAGCGACACTTTTTGTCGCTAAACGTCTTTAGCGACGGTTTCTAATGAAAATTAATTATTTTAATTAAATAAATAGAAATAAATTATTAAAAATTCATAAAATAATTTTAAAAATTATTTTAAATTATAAAAATTAACTTTTAATATTTTTACATAAATTTCATTAAAAATTTAATTTATTTAATTATTATTGGTATTTAATTTATTTAATTATTATATTAAATAAATTAGTTAAAAAATGATTTTAATATTTCAAAAATCATTTAAAAATGATATTAATGTTTTAAAAAGTATTTTTAAGTTATATTAAATAACTTTTAATATTTTAATAAAAAAATTCATTAATATTTAATATTTATGATAATTAATTTATTTAATATTTATATTAAATAAATTATCTAAAAATGGTTTTAATGTTTTAAAAATCATTTAAAGGCAATAAAAATGTTTTAAAAATATTTTTAAGTTATATTTAATAACTTTAAATATTTGACATGAATTACATTAATATTTTAATATTAATGGTAATTATTTAAAAATGATTTTAATACTTTAAAATCATTTAAAGGAAATAAAAATGTTTTAAAAATATTTTTTTAGTTATGATTAATAAGTTTTAATATTTGACATGAATTACATTAATATTTTAATATTAATTGTAATTATTTAAAAATGATTTTAATTATTTAAAAATCATTTAAAAGCGATAATAATGTTTTAAAAATGTTTTTAAGTTATAATAAATAACTTTTAATGTATTGAAATGTAGTTCATTAATATTTTAAATTATTTGAATATTAATGATAATGAAATTATTTATTAATTAAATCATTGTAAATGATAATAATGATTGAAAAATCATTATAAATGATTTTAATGTTTGGAAAAATGTTATAATTGATAATTAAATTATCTAATATAATATTTAAGTTCTTGAACAAAGTTTCATTAAAAAGAAACTCATTGATTATCCGATAATGCAATCGGGACACCGAAATAGTACCGAACTCAAATCAAATGGACATAGTTTGACTTGATAATTGTTCGTAAATGTTTTAATAACTAATATTAATATGTGACAATGTGTTTAAGTTGTGTAATGACTGCAAATAAGCAGTGTTATGTGTTAAGTTGTATTATTCTAATTAAAAGAATATTTTATTGATGATAGGACCCGATATTAAAGTTTAAGCTATAACGCATAGCAGTAGTCAACGACAAAGGCAAGTATCCTATCCTTTTCATTTACTTTATGAAATGGATTCAGGTTTATGCAAGCTTTTAACTCAATCTATTATTGAGCAACTATTCTATCCTTTTCATTTACATTATGAATTGGATCCGTATGTTATGCAAGTATCTAAACCTTACGCACTACTTTTATTTTGTGCAAACAGGTATATGTTATGTTATTTCCTAACTCAATATGAGTTACCAATTTCGAAACATGCTTGTGAATAATTATTGTTAATTATTCATATTAGTATGGATATCCATGATTCGTTTGTGTAATTATTCTTACATTATGGAATTTTATTCAATTCGTTGATTGTTTATTAATATCTCATTATTGTCTTTCATTATACAAGTGTCCCCACTTGTATAAACTACTGTATTTACACAAGAACTCTTTTCTTACTGTGCAAGTATCCTAAACTTTGCATTTACTTTATGCAATGGATCTTCTTAGTAAGCAAGTATCCTATCCTTTGCATTTACTTTATGCAATGGATCTTAGTAAGCAAGTATCTGAACTTTTTCTTTATTGTGCAAGTTTCTTAACTCACATTATATTGTGCAAGTACTTTATCCTTTTTCAATTACTTTATGAAATGGATTCACGCGTATGCAAATATCTGAACTCTACTTTTATTGTGCAAGTGTCCCCACTTGTACATAATCTCTGTTATTCATTATTCAACTGTTCTTACTTTATGGTATTTCCTTCAACTCGTTCATAGTTTATAAATATTTCAATACTGATTTCATATGTGTCAAGTTTAAACTTGGTATCCTACGTTTGGATTATACAAGTGTCCCCACTTGTGTAAATTGTCCTCTTCATAGTACAAGTGTCTCCATTTGTACTAATTGTTGTAATCATTATTAAATTTCGCTATGTATTCATGTTTTAAATATTGTCTGTGCTACTTAACTCAGCTAGACAAAATTTGAAAAAGTATTGTTGGTCATTATTATTGTATGTAATGCAAGTATAGTCAAATTATTCTGTTATTAGTGTAGTGCCCTCACTTACACAAGTCGTTAAATATTATTGTTTATGATAACGTTGTCCAACTGAATTGTTTTAGTTAGGACTCTAGACTGAGTATGAACAACCCGTAATGGGGAAATATTTTATGTGCCCAAGGCGAACAGAGTGAACGCAAAAGTCGTTCAAGTGGAAGGATAGATAGTATTGATCAATATAGGGCACAATAGGGCTGATCACCCTCCGTGTCCGTAAGACCAGACGGTTTATGGATGAATTTCCATTTAAACCTATTCAAAAATTTAAAATGAAAGTTCATGGTCCACTGACCACTCAGCATTCTTAGTCACTACGTTGTTTCAAAAAAAAAACGTAAACTACTTGTTATGTTGTTAATGTCAATTTCAAAAGACTTCACAACAATTGAATCGTTGTAGAAGTAGTCCTCAAAGAAAATATTTACTTCTTCAGTTTATGATTATTTATTGTTATTACTTGCTGAGCAATCAAATGCTCATTCTTGCTTTGATATAAATATTTTCAGTTAAGCGTGTTCAACCAAGAAAGCTTTGGCAAGGACCGGGGAAAGAAAAGCTGAAGAATTAAGTCAAAAGGTGCTATGTGTAATAGATAAACTTTGTTATTGCAATATTATATATGTATCATGTAAAGAATGTAATTAAAGGTTGCCATACCTGGGGAATAGACAATTCTGATATAAATATTAAGTTTGTAATTATTATACAGCTCAAAGAAATGGTATCGTGATGCACCAAATACGGGTTTCAAGTACCTGAATTTGGGGGCGTCACACACACCCCTGACTTGTGGTGTTGCTTCCCAATTTCATAGCTTTGTAGAGCTCAAAGATGTCACTTATTTTACATTTAACTCGACCATTGATAACACTGATATGGAGAGTTGTAAGCAATCCTGTTTAAATGATTGTAACTACAAAGCTACTTTATTTCGTTATGGATCGGATCCTTCTGGTGGGTACCATCTGAGATCCTTTCCTTGATGAACAATGACATGGAAAAGACCCATTATAACTCTTCTGCATTTTTGAAGGTGCAGATTTCACCAAGTACACTGTCTCCATCTCCATCTGATAAATCTCCCAATGCTTTCCGAATTATACCAAAGAAGAAGAACCGAGTTGCCATTATAGTTGTAGTCTCCATTGGAGTTATCATTCTTCTGGTTCTTATAATTGGCTTTGCGGTCTTCATGTGTCGGAGGTACAAGAAGGCTAATGAAGTCGAGGAAGATTATTTAGTTCAGGTACCAGGAATGCCAACAAGATTTTCTCATGAAGACTTGAAAGCTGCAACAGACAACTTCAGCAAGAAGCTTGGCGAGGGAGGATTTGGGTCAGTATTTGAAGGAACTCTTAAAGACGGGACGAAAATTGAAGTAAAATGCCTCGAGGGTTTAGCCCAAGTTTAAAAATCATTCTTAGCGGAGGTTGAATCCATAGGTAGCATTCAGCATGTCAACTTTGTAAGATTGATTGGATTCTGCGCTGACAAGTCTAATAGGCTTTTGGTTTATGAGTACATGAGTAATGGTTCATTAGATAAATGGATATACCATAGAAACCAAGAGCTTAGTCCCTTTGATTGGAAATCCAAGAGAAAAATTATTCTCGACATTGCCAAGGGCCTAGCATATCTCCATGAAGATTGTGTAAGTATGACATTGCCAAGGGCCTAGCATATCTCCATGAAGATTGTGTAAGTATGCAGAAACGAAATCAAAGACACAATCAAATTGTAAAACGCAGCGAAAAATGGAATTAAAAATTTCTGCAACTTTCCATGAATCACCTTATGTATAACTATTAATTGAAGAAGAAATACAAGAGACTATACCTTTGTAGATCCAACTCTTGAACCGTTGTGACAATCAAGATATTCAGATATTATTAAAATAAGAAAAATAATAAATAAATTTCTTATTTTAAGATATGTTAAGTGTGTTTAACTGCATAAATATGTTTGTGCTGTGATTTTTCGTGATAAATTAGATGTGTATAATAACTGTGAAAGTATACATTTATTTGAAGAATTATATTTAATAACTGAGTTAGCTGAAATTAACTACATGATGAAATGAATAAATAATTCATTAATTTATAAATAGTGAATTAAGATGTTTGTTTTAATTAGTTAAATAATTAAATTTATTTAATTAATAATGATAGTTATTTTTATGTTATAAAAATAATTATAACATGAATGATAAAATAATATTCGATGTTTTGTTAAATGTATGTATATTAGTAATATAATGTCCAATATATATATTATATGTATGTTGGTATCAAAGTTTATGAATTAAAATTTATAATTTGAGTAAAGGGAATTATATATTAAATTATATATTTAATATATAAATAAATTGTTGAAAACATTTTATGGAAGGAAGGGGATGATTATATTTAGTCATATAAAATTTAAAAGTATTCATTAAATAAATGAATTTAAAATAATTAATTGAATATTAATTATTTTATATTTTAATATAGTTGGTTCATCTCACAAAATGTATTATTTTACCTAATGTATTAATTCCATTTTATTGAAAGGAATTCTAATATATGTATGTGTATATTGGTAGTGCGATAACAAATTTATTCCTAATGAATAAATGAATAAAAAAAAGGAATATATTAAATTCATTTTTTTTACAAAGTATGGAATATATTAAATTATATATTTGTAATGTAAATAAATTGCTAGAAAATAATTTATGGAGAGAATGAGATGATTATATTTAATTATACAAATTATACAAATAAATTTATTATTTATATTAATAAAGATATATGTAAATAAATTGTTTAAGAACAATTTATGGGAGAAGGCAAGAAATTTAATTGTAAATGCATAATTATCCAACTCCATCTAATAATTTGTAATGTATACAATTGTAATGCATAAATTTATTTATGTGTGTAATGGATAATTATATAACGTAATATTATATATCTATGTATTACAGGGCATGTGACTTGGTAATGTATATATATGTATCATATGAACTTGTTGGAGATTAATCAGCCTATGCTAAACATAAGACTTTAAATATTAAGTCATGTACTTGGTATATGCTGAGAACTTAAAGGTATCATTAGTGCATTGTTGTCATTTATTAAGTAGGAGGTGGCCTTTTTCTAACATAACAGTAGTATGACTAAGCACTTAATTGGTAACTTAAAAGAGCTATAATTAGAGCAAGGGCTATTTTTAGTCCTTTTTACTCTCCATATCTGACCATTCCATATCTCCTCTCCCTCATTCTTCTTCTCATCCGTGCTATTCCATAACACCCCAAAGCAACAAAATTTTCTAAAGTTTGACAAGCTGCAACAGTAATCTGAATTGGTAGCAGGAATTAAGTCTAAAATTGATGTCAAAACTGTAATCAAGCATCAAAAGGTAATATATTAACTTTTGTTATGTTTTTACTTAATTAGTTTAGATGGGAATTAACTGTGAAAACAGTTGATAATTAATCATCTACGAATTGATCAACTATGAAAATTGAAATCTTAATGTATGAATGTTTTGAAATCAAAGGAATTGAAACTTATATAAAGTCAGAAACTTAGTATGTTAGTTAACTAGTTTATGTATGAGCTTGTTATGTAATTAGTTAGGAAATTGGTTGATAATGGTTGAATTAGAAACAAGGAGCATAGTTGTTATTGTGTGGAGTAACAAGGAGGAAGAATTTGGGTTAGAATGAAAACAAAATCCCATGAAAACAGCCCACAAAAAAATGTCGCACGCGTTGTGTTCGTTAAAAAGCCTATTAGAACCATTTTGCTTAAAAAACTCAAAATTAAGTGAAGCCAAAACCCAAGTTAGGTTCATATATACTGAATAGAACTAATTCAAGAGCTTGGGTAAACCAAATCAAGACGTAAAGCATTTTAAGCGCAAAATGAAATGTTAAAAATTAGGGCGTACGCCTATTTTTGACGCCCTATTTGGACTGCCTATCGTACCCAAAACGGGTGACTATTATTTTTTAAAAATAGCCTTACATACCATGTATAAAATATTTAAAAATGAGAGCGATACAATACACGAGCTAAAAGTTAAAATTTCGCAAAGTCGCTACACGAGGAACGGGCTAGCTGCCAGCAGCCACATGGCTGCGCTGTGCAGCAGGTCGTGCAGGGCATTTTGGCTTGGTTTTTAACGCGTTTAAATTATCTGAATTGCTCAGTTAATATTTTTTAAAAATAGGTGGGTATACTACCTATAACATAACCAAAATTCATCATAATCAAATTAGTGGTTCAAAAGTTATAAAATCATGAAATGAGCGACATGGGCATGGGGGAGCTGGACTGCTGGGCTGGCCAGGCCGTGCCTGGCAGCCAGACAGTGCACAGCAGCAGCAGCAGCTAGGCAGTGCACAACAACTAGTTAGCTTGTTGTGTGATATTTTTTGATAAATTTGATAGTTAGCTCATGAAAAATGAAAATAAATTAATAGGTATATATAAAATAATATGTTAATTATAATTTTTATATATAAAATTATAAATACATTCAATACATGAAATAAATTAGAATTCGCTATGTAAACTTAAGTTTATGTAGGAATGCATTCATGTATTGATATTCTAAAGCTATTATGAAACATTTTGAGTAGGAAATTGTTTAAAATATAGTAAATCACTAATAAAAGAATTATATTCATAAACATACTATATTTAGTATGTTTATACCATGATATTGAGATATATTGTATATAAAAGTAAGATGAAGAGATTATATCGAAAAAAATATATTAATAAAGACTTAGCAATTAAAGAAAGAAAAGAAATCATGTGGAGCAATTACATTAAGTATGTGTATTGAATAATTGTGATCTAAGTGTCATATGCTTGGTATATATGGATAATGAATACCTATACTTGAACACAAATGTGTAGGATACTTGAAGTAAAGCTGTAATCGTAAACTACGAAAAAGGCAAGTTTCTTCACTTACTCTACTATTGTAGTTGAGCAAGTGTTCTAACTCGTTGTAAATTCTTTAATTCAATTTATACATTGAATGTAAGTATTCTAATTCATTACAAGTTTCCTAATTATATTTGATATATTTGTTGATAAGCTTTGATATAAGAAATATCTCTCAGTTCTAGTCTATGCTCTTGTTTCAGCTAGACTAGAGTAAATAATTCTTCATTATCCATTACAAGTCTTGAAATATTATTGGAATTAGATAGAGCGTTCAAACCAAATTATTTTGGTATGGAATTCAAGTCTGAGACGAACATCCCTTATTTGGGAAAACTTTTAATTGTGCCGAAAGGCAGTGAGAATAACGCAAGTAGTGTTGATCAACGCAGGGCTGATGAGTGAGTTTTATACCTACGAAACAGGTATTGTTAGACTTAATTATTGTGGTCTTTAAGTGTTTTTAGTATTATTTTATTTGTTTTTGTGTTTATTTATTGTAGGTTGGAGCTGGAGGGGCAAAAGGGTAAATTTGGAGCTTAAAATACACTTGGTGGTATTTTTGTAATTCCTGGACATGGGCTAGCGCCAGAAGCGCTTGGAGTAGTACTAAGCTAGCGCCAGAGGCGCTAGTTCACGAATTGTTATGCCAAAGTTCAGCTGGAAAGGAAAAGAAGAAGCCAATTCGGAAGAGGATTCTAGTGAATATTGATCAGATAGTGAGAAGGAAACTCTAAGAAGGAACTTGGAGACTTTTATTATTATTATTCTACTTTTCTAGAGGGAGATTTTGTGAAGTTTATTGTGGATTATTATTGTTCAAGTGTTGGATATTGATGTGGGTTAAACTTTACTTTGGATTTTATTCTTCAATTGGGTTTGATCAATCTACTTCTTCTTACTTCAATTGATTGTTTACTCTCCATGTTTAGTTTTGATCCCATAATAGCTTTAGGTTCATACATGAACTAATCTCCATTATGGGATTCTAACGGATTTTAATATGTAGTCTAATTATAAGCTTGACTATTAGATTGTTATGCATATCATAAGGAACTTCTATCATGATTGTTTTGCTTGTGTGAATGCTTGATCACCATTCGACTTCAGTACTTGTATGGAATTGAAAAATAACTTATAAGTATGGATTGTAATCATGATAGCTTGCGAATATGAGGCTTAATTGGATAGCTTAATATTTTGTGAATCAGATAGAAATATACTGTTTCACCGTAGGAGCTAAAATAAGGGCTTGTGCTTAGAATCACTATAATTGCAATTTCACATAGAAATATAGTGATTTTGATTATAGTGGTGATTACATGGTGTCTATCGAGTATGGATATTATGTAAGTAGGTCATAATGCATTGACAAATGGTTATGTCTATTTTAGTGACCTTGGCTACTTTTCTGTGATATGTGAACTGTCTAGCATTATGGTGATAATTAGGTGAACTATTAAATGAAGTTAGGATCCCATTAATTCCAGGCTTGATATATTTCGTTAGTACTTGCATAGTTAGTTATTAATTGATATAGAAATAATTTTGTCACCAAAAGTAAGTCGATAGTTTAGGCAAATAAGTATAGTGATAGAACTGATGCATAGTGATTTAATTTAATCCTTTCTCTGTGGGACGATACTCTACTTCCTCTGTATTACTTGTTGACCGTATACACTTGCACGAGTTAGAGCTCTTTTATTAAAAACTTAAAAAGAGGCAACAAGTTTTTAGCGCCGTTGCCGGGGACAGGCGTTTAGATTTTTATTATTATCATCAGTTTTAAGCTATATTGTTTGACTTAGACAAATCTAATCTTTTCTCATTTCTATTTTTATTTTTGTTTTGGTTTCAGGTACTTGTAAAAATTTTATGCACACACGATCATCCAACTTAGAATTGACACCAGCGCAGGATAATATTGACGGAAGAGGTTGGAAAGCAAGAGTGCGTAGGAATTTACAAGCACAGTTGGAAGGAACTATACCGAATATGGCGGAAGAACAAAGAGTAGAGCAAAGAGAGGAACATAAAGCTTTGAGGGACTATTCCATGTCAAACATCACTGGATTGCAGTCTAGCATAGTCAGACCGGCAATAGCAGCAAATACCTTTGAGATTAAACCAGGAACCATTCAAATGGTGCAAAATTCGGTCCAGTTTGGGGGTGCTGCTACAGACGATCCTAATGAGCATCTTTTGAGTTTCATTGAAATTTGTGATACATTCAAATACAACGGGGTGACGGAGGATGCCATTCGACTAACACTGTTTCCATTTTCATTAAGGGATAGAGCAAGAAGTTGGCTTCATTCTTTGCCTGCAGGATCAATCACTACATGGGAGGACCTAGCACAAAAGTTTCTAGCCAAGTTTTTCCCAATGGCTAAAACTGTAAAACTGAGGACAGCAATTTCTCAATTTGAGCAACAACAGGGTGAGTCCTTATACAAGGCTTGGGATAGGTACAAGGAGATGCTACGGAAGTGTCTGCATCATGGGATGCTAGATTGGATGGTTATCAACACATTTTATAATGGATTGGGATGGCAGTCTAGGCAGATGGTAGATGCAGCTGCGGGTGGAGCTCTAGGAGCAAAGAGCTATGACGAGGCTTATAACCTTATTGAGACTATGGCAGCAAATGATTTTCAAAATCTTACAGCCAGAACGCCACAACCCAGAGTTGCAGGTTTGTTGGAAGTGGATGCTATTACCCAGTTGTCAGCACAGATGGCGGTTATGGCAAAGAAAATAGATTCGTTGTCGGAAAGCAAAGCCAAGTCAGTTGCCTTCGTATGTGAGATTTGTGCGGGGTCGCACTCAACAGATCAATATGCTATCAACTCGGAGTCAGTGCAGTATGTGAACACTTACAGGAAAGACCAAGGTCAGTTTCAGAACACATACAACCCCAACAACCACAATCATCCAAACTTTAGTTGGTCAAATAATCAAGGAAATCAGCAACAACAGTTTCAGCAGAATCAACAGTTTCCATCTCAGCCAGCGCAGCAACAGTATGCTCCACGACCACCTTTTCCACCGGGATATTCTCAACAACAACATCCTACTCCATATGCACCTCAGCAAGAAAAGAAATCAGAAATAGAGGAGATGATGTTAAAGTACATGGCAAATACAGAGGTGATGATTAAAAGCCAGTCAGTGGCTATTAAAAATCTGGAAACTCATATGGGGCAAATGATGACTATGCTTAACAGCAGGCCCTAGGGTTCATTGCTAAGTAACACAAAGGCAAATCCACAGAGAGAGGGTAAGGAACAGTGTCAGGCCATTACACTCAGATCGGGAAAGCAATATTCAGGAAATGCACCAGGCACTGCAGCACCGAGTTTACAAGGGGATGACATTGGGATAGAAACTGAGACAGAAATTGAACCTGAACAGAAAGAGATGAAGGATGAGTCCAAGTCGCAGCAAGTAGAGAAGGAGAAAGCAAGTTCAAATAAGAAGCCTGTGAATACAGTACCACAAGTTTACTCTCAAGTTCCGTATCCGCAGAGATTGAACAAGCAGAGGGACGATAAACAATTCAGAAAGTTTTTGGAGGTTTTTAAGAAACTACAGATCAACATACCCTTCGCGGAGGCGTTGGAACAAATGCCAAGTTATGCAAAGTTCATGAAGGGTATACTGTCGAGGAAGAGAAGGTTAGACGAATTTGAGACAGTGGCCTTGACGGAAGAATGCAGTGCAGTGCTTCAGCGTAAATTACCTCCAAAGCTTAAAGATCCGGGCAGTTTCACAATTCCATGCACGAACGGAAAGATGAGCTTTGATAAATGTTTATGTGATCTCGGGGCAAGTATCAACCTGATGCCTTTGTCTGTATTCAATCAGTTGGGATTACCGGAGCCAAGACCAACAAATATTTCTCTGCAGTTAGCTGATAGATCTATCACATATCCACGGGGGATAGTGGAGGACATACTGGTGAAAGTGGACAAATTTATCTTTCCGGCGGACTTCGTCATTCTGGATTATGAGGAAGACAAAAATATACCAATCATACTAGGGAGACCATTCCTAGCCACGGGGAGGACTTTGATAGACGTGCAGAAAGGGGAGCTTACAATGCGTGTACATGATCAGGAGGTGACATTTAACATTTTCAAAGCAATGAAGCTCCCAACCGATGAAGAAGAATACTTCAGAGTAGACTTGGTGGATAGTATAGTGCATGATGAAGTTGAAAGTTTGTTGGGCTATGAACCACTACAGAGAGTGATTGCTGAAAATTCAGATTTGGAGGATGAAGAATGTGCCGAACTTGTGCAATATTTGGATACCACCCCCAAATTCAGAAAATTCAGAACACCTATCGAGCCACTTACGAAAGTAGGAGAGACATCGGTAAAGTTGAAACCATCTCTGGAGACACCTCCCGAACTTGAACTTAAACCACTTCCAGAACATCTCAGGTACGCATTTTTAAATAAAGATTCAAAGCTACCTGTGATTATTTCTTCTGCACTAACATTTTTTCAGGAGGAAAAGCTGCTACGAGTGCTTAGAGAGTTTAAATCAGCTATTGGATGGACCATAGCAGATATCAAGGGGATAAGCCCTTCTTTTTGCATGCATAAGATCCTGCTGGAAGATGGTAGTAAGCCGACAGTTGAACAGCAAAGAAGGCTCAATCCTATAATAAAAGAAGTGGTTAAGAAGGAGATACTAAAATGGCTGGATGCGGGAATAATCTACCCTATTTCGGACAGTTCATGGGTGAGCCCTGTGCAGTGTGTACTAAAGAAGGGTGGAATGACCGTTGTCACCAATGAGAATAACGAGCTGATCCCAACGCGAACCGTAACAGGGTGGAGAATTTGCATGGACTACCGCAAGCTTAACAAAGCTACAAGGAAGGACCATTTTCCACTTTCGTTTATCGATCAGATGTTGGACCGACTGGCGGGTCATGAGTACTATTGCCTTCTGGATGGGTATTCAGGCTACAATCAGATTATGATAGCTCCAGAAGACCAGGAAAAGACTACTTTTACATGTCCATACGGCACTTTTGCCTTTAGAAGGATGTCTTTTGGGTTGTGCAATGCTCCAGCCACTTTTCAGAGATGTATGACAGCGATTTTTTCAGACATGGTCGAACAGAATGTTGAGGTATTTATGGATGACTTCTCGGTATTTGGTGATTCTTTCGATCTATGTCTTGAAAATTTGGTAATGGTTTTAAAGAGATGTGTTGAGACAAATTTAGTACTGAATTGGGAGAAGTGCCATTTTATGGTACAAGGAGTCATACTGGGACACAAAGTGTCGAAGAAAGGCATTGAGGTGGATAGGGCAAAGCTGGAAATGATTGAGAATTTACCTCCACCTACGTCAGTAAGAGGTGTCCGTAGTTTTCTTAGTCATTCAGGCTTCTACCGCAGATTCATCAAGGACTTCTCCAAGATAACTAAACCATTGTGTAGTTTATTGGAGAAGGATGCACAGTTTAATTTTGATGAGGCTTGCATGAGGGCATTTGAGCATTTAAAGAATAAGTTAACTTCAGCACCAGTTATCACAGCACCAGATTGGGCGTTGCCGTTTGAGCTGATGTGTGATGCCAGTGATTACGCAGTAGGGGCTGTTTTGGGGCAAAGGAAGGAGAAGATGTTTCATGTGATATACTATGCCAGCAAGACCCTTACAGATGCACAGTTAAACTACACCACCATAGAGAAAGAGTTATTGGCAGTGGTGTATGCCTTTGATAAATTTAGGTCATATCTGATAGGCACAAAGGTAATAGTGTATACGGATCACTCGGCAATTCGACACTTAGTGGTGAAGAAGGATGCAAAGCCCAGGTTGATCAGGTGAATATTGCTATTGAAAGAATTTGATTTGGAGATCAAGGACAGGAAGGGTACCGAAAACCAAGTGGCAGACCACTTGTCTCGACTAGAGCAGCCAGAAAGGGAGGTAGACGGCAAAGTTGAAATTAATGAATCCTTTCCGGATGAGCAGTTGTTTGTGATGCAAGGGGAAGTGCCATGGTTTGCGAATTACGCGAATTACTTGGTGAGTAAGATGATACCTTCTGACTTGGTGGGGCATCAAAAGAAAAAATTCCTGCATGATGTTAAATGGTATATATGGGATGACCCGTATTTGTTTAAACAGTGTGCAGATTAAATGATAAGAAGGTGTATCCCATATAGTGAGACCGAAGGGATTTTACAGGATTGTCATTCTTCTGTATATGGAGGACATTATGGAGGTGAGAGAACAGCGGCTAGAGTACTTCAAGCAGGATTCTACTGGACGACAATCTTTAAAGATGCTTACAGTTTTGTTCAGCGGTGTGATAGATGTCAGAGAGTTGGTAATATTTCAAAGAGGAATGAAATGCCTTTGAATACAATCCTTGAAGTAGAAGTTTTCGACGTTTGGGGGATTGATTTCATGGGCCCTTTCGTGTCTTCGTGCGGTAATCTCTACATCTTATTAGCAGTTGACTATGTGTCTAAATGGGTAGAAGTGGCAGCACTCCCGACAAATGATGCCAAGGTAGTCCTAAAGTTTTTGCATCGCAGTATTTTCACTAGATTTGGGACTCCTAGGGCCATTATTAGCGATGAAGGTAGTCACTTCTGCAACAGGAAGTTCACCGCGTTGCTGGCCAAGTATGGGGTAAATCATCGTATTGCTACAGCTTATCACCCCCAGACGAATGGCCAAGCGAAAGTATCCAATCGAGAAGTAAAAAGAATCCTCGAAAAAATTGTGAATCCGACGAGGAAGGATTGGTCCTTAAAGCTAGATGACGTTGTGTGGGCATATAGGACTGCGTACAAAACTCCGTTGGGTATGTCACCGTTTCAGCTGGTTTATGGAAAAGCTTGTCATCTTCCGGTGGAGCTAGAACACAAGGCATATTGGGCAATTCGGAAGTTGAACTTTGATTCGACAGCTGTAGGGGAGAAGCGTTTACTCCAAATCAATGAGTTGGACGAATTTCGACTACGGGCTTATGAAAACTCGAAGCTGTATAAGGAGAAGGTGAAGAAATGGCATGATCATAAGATCATTGAAAGAACATTCGAACCGAGACAAAGAGTTCTACTTTTCAACTCCAGACTTAAACTTTTTCCCGGGAAGCTAAAATCAAGATGGTCAGGACCATTCATAGTGAAGACGGTCTTTCCGCATGGTGCGATTGAAGTATACGATAAATTCCCGGACCAGTCGTTCAAAGTGAATGGACAGAGGTTGAAGCATTACTTTGGGGATGAGGTGGACAGACAGAAAGTCACCTTAATCCTTTCTGCGACATGAGAATCAGAGACAGTCAAACTAATTGACTATAACTTAGCGCTATTTGGGAGGCAACCCAGCATATTAATTCTCTGTTTTGCTTTAGTTTAGTCATTTAACTTTGTTTAAAAAAAAAAGGGGTTTCTGCAACTAATTTTGGATTTGGGTTGATGTGTGTGCAGGTGGAAACTTGAATTGGCCAAAAATTGATTAAGTGTGCCTATAAGCGCTGGCAGCGCCCTACCAAGTATACACATAGTGCCTGAAGCGCTAGAGCCATGCCAAGACACTGTAACTTAGCGCCATTGGCACCGCAATCAGTCACAATTCAGCGCCAGCGGCGCTACACCAAGCCACGACATACTGCAAGCCAGCACTATTAGCGCGCAACCTAGCATACACATAGCGCCAGAGGCGCTACACCTCGCCACGAGCTACTGTAACATAGCGCCAGAGGCGCCCACTCCAGTCAATCCATAACGCTAGAAGCGCTTAACGCTTCACAAAGCAAGCGCCATTAGCGCTATCCCAAACCCTTAGCTACTGCAATCTAGCGCCAACAGTGCCCGACCTGTACAAAAGCCAGCGCCAGAAGCGCTCTACATGGGATTCAAAAAAAAAAGATAAAACCCTAGATCGGGCTAAAGGAGGGTTTCAACACACAACTCAAGCCTTATTTCTTCTTCTAGCCGACTTCAACCGCTGATATTCTCCATTCTTACCGATTTGAGCTTTATAACACCAACAAAATCGATATCCACACTACCCATTACCGGCACATCACTTTTACAACCAAGGACTTTTCTTCTCATAGCTAAAGAGGATTAAATATTCTACATATGGGCACTAACAATTTCAAGTAAGTTTTATATTTTTGAGCAATTAAAACTTGAAATTGTTGGCTAGAGATTTGAATTGCTAGTATTTGGAGAAAGTTCTTGGTTTTGATTGTGCACCCAATTGAGTTTGTGTTGGGTCAATTGGGATTGGGTTTAAGTTTCATTTGTCTATCTTTATGCTTGCAAGTTGTGGGAGATTTCATTGTGTTGTTATTCATAAGTTTGGGGGAAGCATTATCTAAGGGTTTTTTAAAGTGTGCCTACCAAGTGTTCGACAGATTGTCCCAACGAAATTTTGAGTTCTTTTGGGTCTTGAATTGTGTTTAATTGGTTATTAATGGCACCCAAAAGACATAGAGGGGAAAGCTCAGGTTCGTCAGCTGTTGTGAAATATGATAAGAAGAAATTTGTTAGCCCGGAAGCAAGTGATAGGTTTAAAAATTGGTCCTCCGGGAAATCACTAATTCCTGAGCGTGGCTTGCTACCTATTGAGCGGGTAGATGGGGAGTTAGCTCAAATGATACGCAGCCGAAATTGGATGGTATTTACTGCACAACCCGAGCCAGCTGCAGTTAATATTGTGAAGGAGTTTTATGCCAATGCTAAAGAAGCTAATGGAAATGTGGTTATGGTTCGGGGACAAGAAATAAATGTGGGGCGTAAAGCTATTAACGCGTATTATGGGTTGCAGAAGATTCACAGGGATGGCTATACGAAGTACTTGCAAGAAGATTTGGATTATTCTGAGATTATAGAAGCCCTCTGTGAGCCAGGGACAGAATGGAAGTTAACAGACCAACAAGAAGCCATGCACTTCCTGTCATCTAAGTTGAGCAGATATGGAAAAGTATGGCATGCTTTTATATGTGCTAAGTTGATGCCGTGCCGCCATATGAGTGATGTAATTAATCAGCGGGCGGCGTTATTGTTTTGCATTGCCAACGGGAAGACAGTGGATATTGGGGAGATAATTCATGAATCTATCGTGCACGCGCTTGAGGGTAGTACCACAGGTGGACTGCCTCACCCTTCATTGATCACAGATTTGTGCCATCGTGCTGGGGTCAAGTGGGATAAAGATGAACTTATGCAGGCCCCATTGCCTCCAATTGATCATGTTGCAATGGGACGGTACAGAGTATGGGGTGGAGGTGAGTCGCACTCGAGGGGCTTAGGTTTCATTCTACCACAGGAGCAGCCACAGGAACAGCCACCACCTGTTGAGGATCCAGTTCTAGCCCCCACTATAGTTAAGACTATCCGACAGGACCTTCGGCACCATACTCGACGGATAGACTTAGTGGCAGGATCGATTCAGAGGGGTTTTGATCGGATGACTCGACAGCAGAGTCGACTTGCTCAGCGCTAGGCGGAGATTTATGCCTATAATGTTAATTGTTCAACAGCCTTGGCAGATATGTTTAGGCGGTTGAATCCTTCAGCAGGACCATTCCAGTTTCCACCAGCTCCTCCTCTTTCTATTTACCCACCACCTGACTCACCTCTTGATGCGGATGATGATGATGATGACGCTGTCGATGGCAGTGATGATGAGTAGTGTTTCTCATCAGGGGAGTCCTCTGTTCTTAATTTCTTATTATTTTTCAATGAGGACATTGTTTTGTTCAGTTTGGGGGGTAGTTTTTTTTGTTTTCATGCATATAGATTTGTATGTTTCATTGTGTTTAGACTAGTTGCATGATAGTTGCATTGTGTTTTAGGTTGTGTTATGCATCTAGTTTCATGAATTAAGCATAAATTGATATAGTATCTAATGTGGCCAATGATAAGACTGGTTTCATGGTTTTAACTTGAGAAGAATTGAAAACTAGTGCTTAGTGATGACTTTGATTAAGAAGTGAAGTTTAACTTGCCTAAAACTTTTGTTAGTAAGGAAAGCACATAATCAATTATTTTGATCAATTTAATTCAAATTGTTGCATAATTTTCTTCTGGTGGAAGATTTGGGTTAAAACTTGATGATATCGGTGAAACGTCCATTAAATCAAAAACAGGCAAGAATCTAAGTTTGGGGGAATCTTGGGGTAAAAAAAAGAGAATTAGAAAATGTTGAACCTTTCCTAATTGAAGAATGAATCATGTGGTGGGTTGAGATGGAGCGTAAAACGCACTCACTCATAAACACATGGAATGAGATGGAGCGTAAAACGCACTCGTTCAAAAGAAAATGAGATGGAGCATAAAATGCACTCATTAAAGAGGAAAAAAAATTGTTTTAAATTCCTGGGGAAGGGTTTAAAAAGGATTTAAATGTGTTAAATAACCTTAGTGATACCCCTATGCTTAGTGATTGCTTGAATCAGTTGAAATTGGTTGTGTTCACGGTTTGAATTGAGTTACAATTGAAAGTTTTCTTCTAAGAAGTCAATTATGTGATGGATTTGAATTGTAATTGATTGAAATGGTTGATATACACACACACACGACATGGGTGATGACAGGTGTAACTTAACTAATTGGTTAGAGTTAGAAACTTTGCATTGTTAGAGATTCTACTTAAGTATGTATGATATCTTTGAGGCCTGATGTTGGATACGATGTTGGTTAATTGTTTGATTCGTAGGCATGATAGTTAGTTTGCATTTGTATCATTGTATTGCTTGGGGACAAGCAATTGGTTAAGTTTGGGGGTATTTGATGAGTGGGTTTTATACCTACGAAACAGGTATTGTTAGACTTAATTATTGTGGTCTTTAAGTGTTTTTAGTATTATTTTATTTGTTTTTGTGTTTATTTATTGTAGGTTGGAGCTGGAGGGGCAAAAGGGTAAATTTGGAGCTTAAAATACACTTGGTGGCATTTTTGTAATTCCTGGACATGGGCTAGCGCCAGAAGCGCTTGGAGTAGTACTAAGCTAGCGCCAGAGGCGCTAGTTCACGAATTGTGATGCCAAAGTTCAGCTGTAAAGGAAAAGAAGAAGCCAATTCGGAAGAGGATTCTAGTGAATATTGATCAGATAGTGAGAAAGAAACCCTAAGAAGGAACTTGGAGACTTTTATTATTATTATTCTACTTTTCTAGAGGGAGATTTTGTGAAGTTTATTGTGGATTATTATTGTTCAAGTGCTGGATATTGATGTGGGTTAAACTTTACGTTGGATTTTATTCTTCAATTGCGTTTGATCAATCTACTTCTTCTTACTTCAATTGATTGTTTACACTCCATGTTTAGTTTTGATCCCATAATGGCTTTAGGTTCAGACATGAACTAATCTCCATTATGGGATTCTAACGGATTTTAATATGTAGTCTAATTATAAGCTTGACTGTTAGATTGTTTTGCATATCATAAGGAACTTCTATCATGATTGTTTTGCTTGTGTGAATGCTTGATCACCATTCGACTTCAGTACTTGTATGGAATTGAAAAATAACTTATAAGTATAGATTGTAATCATGATAGCTTGCGAATATGAGGCTTAATTGGATAGCTTAATATTTTGTGAATCAGATAGAAATATATTGTTTCACCGTAGGAGCTAAAATAAGGGCTTGTGCTTAGAATCACTATAATTGCAATTTCACATAGAAATATAGTGATTTTGATTATAGTGGTGATTACATAGTGTCTATCGAGTATGGATATTATGTAAGTAGGTCATAATGCATTGATAAATGGTTATGTCTATTTTAGTGACCTTGGCTACTTTTCTGTGATATGTGAACTGTCTAGCATGATGGTGGTAATTAGGTGAACTATTACATGAAGTTAGGATCGCATTAATTCCAGGCTTGATATATTTCGTTAGTACTTGCATAGTTTGTTATTAATTGATATAGAAATAATTTTGTCACCAAAAGTAAGTCGATAGTTTAGGCAAATAAGTATAGTGATAGAACTGATGCATAGTGATTTAATTTAATCCTTTCTCTGTGGGACGATACTCTACTTCCTCTGTATTACTTGTTGACCGTGTACACTTGCACGAGTTAGAGCTCTTTTATTAAAGACTTAAAAAGAGGCAATAAGGGCATAAAGGACTGATCACCCACTGTGCCCGTAAGCTAAGACGGTTTACAGTTGAATTACTGTTAGACCTTTTCAAAAGTATAAAAACAAAGTTCTTGGTCTTGTGACCGCTCAGCATGATTAGTTAGTACGTCGTTTCAAATATAATAAACGAAAAGTTTTGTATTCAGAATTGATTTAGTGACTTCACAACTATTGTTTCGTTGTAGAAGTATTCTTCAATGAAAATGTTTAATTCCGATATATATTGTTTTTGTTATCTGTTAATACTTGCTGGGCAATTAAATGCTCATTCTTGTTTGAAATTAAATGTTTTCAGTTAAACCTGAATGAGTAGAAGGGTCCGGCAAGGACAAGGGGAAAGGAAAGCTGCAGGAGTAACTAGAAGTCATTATCTGTATTAGTTATAGTGTTATTATGTGATAATACTTTATCTATCATGTAATTAGATACTTAAAGGTCTTCGTACCTGGGATAGCAAACTCTGATGTAATCTTTTTAAAATTTTAATTATGATAAGCAGTTTGAATGAATGGATCGTGTAGCACCAAGTACGGGTTTTAAGTACCCGAATTTGGGGGCGTCATAGGTTGGTATCAGAGCTTTAGGTTAGAAACCTTAGGTGGGGATACCTTAGGCTATAACCTTAGGCTAGATAGAAGGGTCAGAAAATAAATAACTCAAATAGAGTTTAAAGGAGATGAATTGAGGAAATTCATTGTAAAACGAAATAAAAATAATTTAAATGAAACTATTATTTGTTATGTGTATATATAACTTGTATTGTGTACTAATCGAGTTATTTAACTATGTGTAGATGGCTAGAGTTCAGGAAGACCCAATAGAATTTGAGGAGCAGATCTCTCCACATCCAATAGAGCCACAGCTCGCATATGAACCAGTGCAGGTGGTGGTTATAGATTCAGATTCTGATTCGGACGAAGATCCCGAAGAGGAACCTTATGAAGACGAGGCTCAGAATAATGAGGAAGTTGGGGATAATAGCATCAATCCTGAAATTCAAGAGGCTCTTGTGCAACTAGGAGCATACGCCCATCTTTTACTAAATAAGGATATCGAATTGACCACTCGACTCCAAGCTGCCAAAGAGAAAGCTAATTACTACGAGAACAAAGTGCAAGAGATGCAAGTAGAGTTGCATCAATACCCGATTCGTAGGTATAAAACCCACTCATCAAACGCATATAGACGTTTAGCTAGAGTGTTGTACAACATAGGGTGCACTGGGCTGATCACCCAACGTGCCCGTAAGCCAGACGGTTCATAGTTGAATAACTATTGAACCTTTATGGAAACAAAAAGTTCAAGGTCTTATTGACCACTCAGTTTGTCGTTTCAAAAATGTTTTAAATAAAAAGGAACTTGTTATTATTATTCCTATTTATTCGAAATGCTTTCACATACAGCTATTGTTCAGCTATAGAAATAGTAACATGATTCTTGATTTTATTGTTTATTCAACTGTTTATACTTGCTGAGCTTTGTAGCTCATTCTTGCTTTAAATTAAATGTTTTCAGCAAAATCTGAATGTACCGAAGGTTCTGATAAGGGCAAAGGAAAAGAAAAGATGAGCGAGTAGAAGATAGTGTGAACTATTTGTAATGATTAGAAGTATTGTAATAATTACTATATACTTTATCATATGTTGAAGATTTTAAGGTGTGAGAACATGTGATTCAGGGTCAGATGGATTGTAATAAGGTAGTAATTATATTTTATCTTCAAGATTAGGTTGAATGGGTAATACTGTGATGCACCACACCCGGGTTTGAAGGTAGACCTAGATTTGGGGGCGTCACAGAACCAACCGACCCCGAACACTCCCGATTGTCGACCCTGAAAGGCGACGTCCGTTTCTTTGAACCATTCTTTCCCAATTTTTTATCCAGCTCTTTTTCAAACTTTAAAGCCATTTGTCCTACATCATTTCCATATATTCAAAAACATTTTTACAGGGAGGAATATATTCCTATCACACAATCACTTCAACTTATTGGCCAGCGAGATCGTAAAAAAAGGACGGACAAACTGTGTGCTCCAAAATGAGGTAAGCAATTTATAGTCTCTTATTTTTCGTCTAGACAACATTACATGCTTCTCAAAGTTTCTATGAGCTGCGTACAACAAGAAACTATAATATTTATGCATGTCTTATTCTTAAGTTATCTTAGGTCATTTTAAATATAATATCATTTGATCGTCAACTTAATAATCTCATCGTACAGATGTAATGAACATGCAAAAATATGTTATTATGTAAACTTTTATTTAATTTGAAGCCATTCATCAATAACTTTTTAACAATAGAAGTTATTAAAATCTTAACTGTCGAAATATATATATATATATATATATATATACATACATATTTATACCATTATAAAAATGATATTTTAATGCCTTAAATTAAATGAAATTTTACATCTCATATTTTTGTATGTTCTACACATTCGTACGGTTAGATTATTTAGTAAACGATCAAATGATATTGTATTGAAAGTGACCTGAGATAACTTATCTTAGATGGTATAAGATATTTTTACTCGTGTATGTATATATATATAGGGAACAGATCAAGAGCATACCCCCTTATCTGACACACAAAACATACCCCCTTTAGCGACGGACCGGGCGACGCTTTGGTCCGTCACCATAGGTCCGGTCCGTCGCTATAGCTTTTAGCGATGGACAACATATAGAGACGGACCGGACCTATGGCGACGGACCAAAGCGTTGCCCAGTCTGTCGCTAAAGGGGGTATGCTTGGTATGTCAGATAAGGGGGTATGCTCTTGATTCGTTCCCTATATATATATGTGTGTGTGTGTGTGTGTGTGTGTGTGTGTATGTGTGTGTGTGCGTGGTTGATGAAAGTGGGTGAAGTCAATACACGCTTTCATTTATTATATGAATTTGCCTACAATTCTTTGCTCCCCAGAAAGTTCAAACATAAAACTAACAGCTACTTTAAGTGGATCTCCATACATCTTTTTGTCTTATCTCAATTAAATTAGGGAGAAATTGTGCTCCATTATCTTTAATACCGAGTAAGGGCATGATCCAGGGACCATCTCATGGAAGTTGACTTTGGTTTGCTTACATAAAAGCAGTAATCATGTTAAAACAAGTGAACCAAATAAGGCAATTCTCAAGCTTGTGTAAAACTAACTAACGGGTGTCAACTTAGTTCAAATTTCGATTTTCTACTATACATTGTTTCTAGTTAATTCTTCCTATTTAGTTTATTCCCAACCATTTGATTATCAAACGGCGAACCTTTCTACTTCATTGATCAACAGTCCTGCTGTTCCACATTCCGTGCCTTTTACTGATGGATCAACCGTAAGAGCCATTCTTTTAAGAGGATCATTTGGCCTAAAATTTGCATGTGGCTTCTTCTGCAATGGGACCTGTGACTCTTACCTCTTTGCCATCTTCATTGTTCAAACAAATAGCGGTTCAAGAATTACCTCTCCTAGTATAGGATTCCCGCAGGTTGTTTGGTCTACTAACGGAAGCAATACGGTCAAAATTAATGCAACTTTGCAGCTCACATCCAACAGAGATTTGGTCTTGCGAGACGTTGATGGTTCACTAGCTTGGTCTACTAACACTTTTGGGAGGTCTGTACTAGGCCTAAACTTAACTGAAACTGGAAATCTAGTCCTTTTTAATATAAACAAAGTGGTTGTTTGGCAATCTTTTGATCATCTAACAGACTCCATGGTTCCGGGGCAGATTCTTGTGGCAGGACAAAAACTAACAACAAGTGTTTCATAGACAAATTCAACTCAAGCAGGTTTATTCTCTCTCCTTGTCACTAATGAAAGTTTTTCTGCTTTCATAGAATCTGACCCCCCTCAGGCCTATTATCAAGATTTTGCTATTGGCTTGAAACAAAATGAAGAACCAGGTTATGTTAAATTTTTGAACGGGAGCTTGGCTTTGTATCTAAATTTTGCTGAGCCAAGTAAGCCAACTAAGTCGATTCCCATTCCCCAAGCATCATTAGCACAATACATGAAATTTGGACCTGACGGTCATTTGAGAGTATATGAATGGTTGTCATAGTGGAAAGAAGTGGCAGATCTTCTTACAGGGTATCTAGGTGATTGTAGTTACCCTATGGCTTGTGGGAAATATAGTATTTGCTCAAATGGACAGTGTAGCTATTCTGGATCAAGCGGTGGCGCTACGAGCTATTTTAGACAAATAAAAGAAAAGGAACCAAATCTTGGGTGTTTTGAAGTCACACCCCTGACTTGTGGTGTTGCTTCCCAATTTCATAGCTTTGTAGAGCTCAAGGATGTCACTTATTTTACATTTAACTCGACCATTGATAACACTGATATGGAGAGTTGTAAGCAATCCTGTTTAAATGATTGTAACTACAAAGCTACTTTATTTCGTTATGGATCGGATCCTTCTGGTGGGGAATGCTATCTACCATCTGAGATCCTTTCCTTGATGAACAATGACATGGAAAAGACCCATTATAACTCTTCTGCATTTTTGAAGGTGCAAATTTCACCAAGTACACTGTCTCCATCTCCATCTGATAAATCTCCCAATGCTTTCCGAATTATACCAAAGAAGAAGAACCGAGTTGCCATTATAGTTGTAGTCTCCATTGGAGTTATCATTCTTCTGGTTCTTATAATTGGCTTTGCGGTCTTCATGTGTCGGAGGTACAAGAAGGCTAATGAAGTCGAGGAAGATTATTTAGATCAGGTACCAGGAATGCCAACAAGATTTTCTCGTGAAGACTTGAGAGCTGCAACAGACAACTTCAGCAAGAAGCTTGGCGAGGGAGGATTTGGGTCAGTATTTGAAGGAACTCTTAAAGACGGGACGAAAATTGCAGTAAAATGCCTTGAGGGTTTAGTCCAAGTTAAAAAATCATTCTTAGCGGAGGTTGAATCCATAGGTAGCATTCACCATGTCAACTTTGTAAGATTGATTGGATTCTGCGCTGACAAGTCTAATAGGCTTTTGGTTTATGAGTACATGAGTAATGGTTCATTAGATAAATGGATATACCATAGAAACCAAGAGCTTAGTCCCTTTGATTGGAAATCCAGGAGAAAAATTATTCTCGACATTGCCAAGGGCCTAGAATATCTCCATGAAGATTGTGTAAGTATGCAGAAACGAAATCAAAGACACAATCAAATTGTAAAACGCAGCGAAAAATGGAATTAAAAATTTCTGGAACTTCCCATGAATAACCTTATGCATAACTATTAATTGAAGAAGAAATACAAGAGACTATACCTTTGTAGATCCAACTCTTGAACCGCTACAAGATCAACTCCTTGATTTCTTCAAGCTCCTCCAATGACTCCAAATTCAAGGATTAAACATAAGCTACAAAGTGTATGTAGCACTCTAAAGGTGATCCACCAAGAAATGATTATTGAAGAAACAAATTATGATTTCCTAGAAATCTTGGATGGCTAATCCTATGTGTTCTTCACTTCCTAACTCTTAAGATTTCAAGAACACCCATAAGATAACAAAATCAATTTCTCAAATATTATGATACTTACAATTTGATGATACTTATAAGTATACATATTCTCCTAACCCTTAAGATTAATATGAATACTTCCTTTCTCACTAAACATATGTTTCTTGCATAATCAACATTAAGCAAGAAAATTACATTAGTCTTTAATTTGCATTTGCATTTCACTTGCATTTGCATTTCACTTGCATTTCAATTAATAAGACTAATTCTCACTCCTAAACTCTTTAGGAATTCATGTAGTAATTTAATTCCCAATCTAACTAGGAATTAAATAACAATAATAATAATAAGATTTCTCCTATTAATTTATAAGTCAATATTTCTCCAAATACATAATTATAAATATTAAGCCATTCAATTTATTCCACTAATAAATTAAATACTTAATTTATTATCATTAAGCCAATCATTTCTAAAATAATATTTTTCTTTTGCGGTGTGACCCTTTTGGTTCAATATTATGCCGGTAGTAAAATAAATAAATTAGAACCATTCTAATATTATTTATAATGAATTAAACTCCTTCAATTCATATATAAATAAATAATATTTATTCTACATCATGAGAGACATCTTATGATAATGTATCATGACTATTTGTATAATATGAAATCAACGTTTAATCACATAGAATCTATTCAGTAGTAGTTACCGTACAATTCAATCCTTCTACCATACAATGTCCCGATTAAACATAAGACATGGAATTACTGACAAGTCTTATTTATTTAATCATATGCATTTCGATTTAAGAATGCACAACTTTGATTAATGTAAATTAGAAACTCCTTTCTAATTTTCATTCAACCCTAGCCAGGGATTTCCGAGCTGTCATTTATCAAATCGCATAGGACATTCTCGATCTCCCTTTATCAGAAATGGTAGATCCTTTGTTGATCATTCACATACTTCCATGTATATTTTATTATACCCGTACATACCCTATAACATACTCTAAGGTATTAAGGAATATGACAAAGTATAACTCAGAATACACAAGGTACTATGATGATCTCAAGTCCAAGGATCACTTGTACTACTATCACTTTAAGAACTCATATTGACAGGTGAATAAAACTCCATTAGGGTTCTTTAAGCGAGTCACGTTTAGTGAACTTATTCTCCAATAAGCACCTACATACTTGCTTTACTGTCTCCACACAAATGATTATGAGATCAATCATCATCTTCAAAAAATCAAGCATAATATGTACTAATCTATCCGGAATCAATAACCCCATATTAGTGATCCATCGATTAGGAACATTTTAGTTTTTTTGAGCTATCTTGAATTTAGATCTCATTGGCATGATCTCATCATGATTCTAAAAGCATTGCTCTAAAACTATGGGTTTATCACATTTATTAATTCAACTAATTAACATGGATAAAATATGCCTTTGATTCTTTTATTAATAATTGAATAAGATTACAAAATAAATGCTTATCACATCAAATGTGATTGGCTTGAAGGCATATTACTTTCAGATTACAAGCAAAAAATTATCCACCTCGACATTAAACCTCAAAATATCCTCTTAGACGAGAACTATAATGGGAAAGTATCGGATTTTGGGTTGTCTAAGTTGATCGACAGAGACCAGAGCCAAGTTGTGACCACCATGAGAGGCACTCCTGGCTATCTAGCTCCCGAATGGTTAAGTTCTGGCATCACATAAAAGGTTGATGTATATAGCTTTGGAGTTGTGGTATTGGAAACCTTGTGTGGGAGGAAAAATTTCGATCTTTCCCAGCCAGAAGAAAGCATGCATTTATTAAGCCTATTCCAAAAGAGAGCAGAGGAAGGGCAGCTGTTGGATTTGGTTGATAAATACAGCGGAGATATGCAGCTCCATGGAGAAGAGGTTGTGGAGATGATGAAGCTTGCGGCGTGGTGTCTACAAAGTGATTTTGCTAAGAGGCCTTCAATGTCGGTTGTGGTTAAAGTGTTAGATGGTGTTATGCCTGTTTTACAAGATACATATTCTACATTCTCAAATTCACCATTACCATTACCATTACCGAAACCAGTTGTGGAACCTTACACAGATTCTACTCCATTAGTGCCTTCTGTTCTGTCTGGTCCAAGGTGATTGATTACATGGGTCGTTGTACAACTTACAAATTGTTTTTCTCCTCCGATCCTATAAATGTTTTTATTACACTCTTCTGCTTTTGTTGTTGTTTTTGCTAACTTTAAGCATGCAGATATTTTGTCAAATAAACTATAAATTGCTTTTCTCATCTTATATTCTTGCTTGAAAGTTGATTTTTTTCGCTGGAATCAGATTTCTTGAATACTGAATTAGAAACTCAAACATCTGATGGTTTATATATTATAGACAACTAGGTGGCTAGCATCTTCAACATAATTACATAAAGGAATATCTAAAGCCTTACAAAATAGTTTTAAATTAATTCCTAACTATTTATACATTTTGAGTCTGACCAATTTTTCCTGTTATGCCTTTGATATGTCCCATCTATTTCAGCTGTAATTAATCCTCCATTTCTTTTCCTCTGTTCCAAATAGTACTTTGCACATTTTAGCCATTTTTAATTTTCTATCGTAATCCTTTTACCACATAACTTTCTTATGCACCTATGGTACCCTTTTATTATCTGCAGTTAATCTTTCCACTTACTAGTTCAACAGGTCGTTTATATACATTCTGGTCACCGTTATACACGGGGTTGCGTATGCAATTACTATAAAGATAAAGATAAATAGTAATTTTATTAAATTGAAAAGATAAAATTTAAAATAATAAAAAAAAAAGATTTGTAAAATAACCAAACTTACGGGGCAAATTACACAGCCTCAAGTCTGACGTTACCATTCCCTCTCCTATTATATAATAAATATGTAATATGTGTGTGTTTTAACATGTCTACAAATGTTAAGTGAAGTTCGACCAATATATATGAACCAGTAGTTCCCCTTTCCTGAAAAAGGTCTAAAATATACATTCAAGTAGGTGATACTAATTGCTTGGCTCAAGTGGTTCTCTCGAGGTTCTTCCTCTGGGCATTGGTCCTCCTCGATTTGGACGGCACAATCATCCATATGTGCCTTAGTTCTGGGCAGTGCTCTGGATACACGAGACTCCAATAATTGCAAAAAAGAACTACCTGTGTCCTACAAAAATAAGTGTTTGATTCTAGTTAATTAGTAAAAATCTAAAATTCATATTGTGAAATGAAATTATTTAATTTTTTGAAATAAAAATTTCGAGCTTAATATTAAGTATTGCATTAATTAAAATCGAATGAATTTACATTAATTTTGAATTTTAGAATTTTAGAAATTAAATAAAAAAATGAGATTTTTTTTTTGTGTGTGTGGAACAGAGTGACCGACTCATTTCCTCCGCCTCAAGTATTCTGTTTTTGTTTCATTTGCTTTCCTTTTTCTACGAGAATTAATATTCTCAGGTATATAAAAAAGAGTAAAAGGTATATTAGATCGACCTAAGATAAGTTATCTTAGGTCACTTTTAATATAACATCAACTTAATAATTTGATCGTACGGATGTAAATAGCATGTAAAAATATGAGACTATGTAAAATTTTATTTGATTTGAAGTTATGCAACATCAACTTTATTACAATAGAAGTTATTAAAATAGCTGTCGAAATATATATACTATATAATACTTATTTTTTACACTATTATAAAAATAATATTCCAATGCCTTAAATTAAACAAAATTTGACATAATATCAAACATGTTCTTTATATTTGTACAGTCAGATTATTAAATTGATAATCAAATAATATTATATTAGAAGTGACTTAAAATAATTTATCTTAGGTCGATCTAAGATGTCTTTCACTCATTAAAAAAACTATTTTTGTGATATTGATTCTACTTGCGCATTCGCCCTCTTTTTATATTAGACTTTTCTTCTTCTTTGTTAACATATATAGACCTTGCAATTTAGTTTACAAACTGATTAGTGAAATAAAATTAACTAGAATTATTGAGTTGATTAATTATTTTAAATTATTTGGACTGATTAAAGTTCAAAACCATATTTTTCAAAAGAAAAACAGGCTTAGCTGATTTGGACTCATTTTTTTTTTCCAGTTTCATTACTAACAGAGCAGAAGGATGTAATGAAAACGGTTCAGCAAGCTTTTGCGCAGCTATTTCCAATTTGGTTCAGCAAGTTGCGAAATTGGTCCACCAATATATAAGGAAAATGGTTCAGTTTTTTTTTTCATTTTTATTTACAAAAGTATTTTTTTTCCTATTTCCTCTTTACATAAAGTTAGTTTCCAACTCTCAGTAACGTTACTATTTTACTGAAAGGTTTTACTATGGAAAAAGAAAATTAGGTTTGCACAAAAACAGTATAGAGAGAAAAAGCTGGTGGGAGTTGTTAAAGTTGGTTTATTGTTTTTAGAAACTAAAGTACAAATCAAAATCAAAATCAAAATCAAAGCATTTTTAAAATTTATATTATATTTGTTGTTTTCATTTATTTGAAAAAGTAAATAAAAAGCGGAGTGGGGTGTCTCACTAAATTCAACAGAGAGGAAATGATGAATGAGTTCATGCATGCATCTATTCAGCAATCCAATCCATCCATCGATCTATCACCATCGAAAACTGGTTTTGATGCTCTCAGATTTTGACGCGTCCTGCTCGAAATCTGAGATGCAATTTTCTCTTTCTCTCTCCGTCTCTCTCTCTCCGTTTCTCCTCTTTCCATTTCTTCTTCTTCTCTTTCCATTTCTCTCTCCTTTTTCCATTTTTTCTTCTTCTTCTCCTCTCTTCACTTGTGTATAAATACTTTATATCAAGTTAGAAGCTTTTTTTTAGCCGTTAAAAATGGCGGAAACATTCATGTTCGTTTTCTTCATGCTCGTTAAAAATGGCGGAAACCTTCATGCTCGTTAAAAATGGCGGAAACCTTCATGCTCGTTCATGGTTACTCCATGCTCATTTTCTTCATTCTTTTCGAACAAATGGTTAATGGGTTCGACAAATTTTCATACCAAGGTAACCATTTGTATTAAAGGTTGGTTACATTTGTATTAAATGTTAGTTACCTTTGTTTTAAGGTTGGATACCTTTTATATTAAGTTTTGGTTACCATTGTATTAAGGATTGGTTATCTTTTGTATTAAAAGTTGGTTACCTCTGTATTAATGGTTTGTTACCTTTGTATTAAGGTTTGGTCATGTGTATTAAGGTTTGGTTACTTTTGTATTAAAAGTTGGTTACCTTCGTATTAAGGTTTGGTTACCAATATTTAATACAAAGGTAACCAAACCTTAATACTAAGGTAACCAACCCTTAATATAAAGGTAACCAAACCTTAATACAGAGGTAACCAAACATTAATACAGAGGTAACCAACCTTTAATACAAAAGGTAACTAACCATATATATAATGGTAACCAAAACTTAATACAAAAGGTATCCAACCTTAAAACAGAGGTAACCATCCTTTAATATAAAGGTAATCAAACTTTAATACAAAGGTAACTAAACCTTAATATAGAGGTAATCAACCTTAATACAAAGGTAACCAAAATTAGTTACTACACTTTCAGAAATTAGGTACCTCAACACATAACTCTGACTGCTATTCCAATAAGAATACCGAAATCCCCATACTTTTCCGCTCATATCTTCGAAATTTAACAACACCCTTTTGGAAATACTTCCGCTTTGTAACGGGAAGTGCTTTTCGGCATGTTGCTTTGGAATCACAAGCCGGTTCAGCTTGCCGACATCGCTCGGCGTAACGGCTTTTTCAAACAGTTGATCTCGTGCTTTGATCAAGATTCGTTCATTTGATGAAGAACCAAAAATCACCGTCTTTTGTTAGAAACATCGGTTCTTTTTGCTTTGCTCCAGCTCATCGTTATAAGTATGTTTACGAAGCATACTGACTATTTTTGTAATATATTGTGATTTGTTATTTTTGTAATTATTTTGTGTGTGTTTTATTTTTGTAATTACTTTCTAATTGTTGTATATTAATGTTAAGGACCCGTTAAAATAGGAGCTATATATTAGAGTGATCCAAGAGTGGATATTAGTTTTTAAATATCAATGGATAGGATTAATTTTCATCTTTTTCATTATTGCTATATAAGTCTATCATTGTAATGAATTAGGTATCAATGAAATTAATCAAATTCTAGTTTCTCTCTCTATATTTTCTACTCTCTTTTCCCTCTAATCTTTTAGAGTCTAGCAGGACTATTTAAACTGCTACATTAAACAAAAATTACCTTACTATATATAGTATATACATCTATATATATATATAGGGAAAAATGTATGTACACAACTGTGTAGTGCACAGTCGACTATAACGACGGTATAGCTTAAAAAAACTGTCGCTATAGCCCGTCTGTGTACTACCCAACTGTATACTTACATATAGCCTATATATATATATATATATATATATATATATATATATATATATATTAAATGCTCATTAATTTCTCAACAGCCTGCAAAGAAAAATGAAGCCATCAACTTTCGTGTGGTCCCCACACAGTAACTTTGGTTGCCCAACTTCCGCACTCCTACTTTTCTTTGTCCTACTAAGTTTGTCTCCTCATTAAATGGGCGAGGCCCACCACGTTGTCCAACATTTCCCGTCGGCAGTAGTAATGAAAAAAGCACAATGATATTTCAACTTCAAAAGGACCTGAGCTAATAATTCAGTTTGCAAAATAAATTTACTTACTAGGAATGAGCTATATAAATAAATTTTGAAATACACTAATGGTTGGCTGTATATCCATTTAATTAATTCTTTGTTGATCATTTTCTTTGTCTTGGCTCTTTATATATATATATATATATATATATATATATATATATATATATATATATATATGTGTGTGTGTGTGTGTGTGTGTGTGTGTGTGTGTGTGTCTAATGAACTAGTTTCATAAAGATTTTTGCCAACTAAAAGAATTAAGAGGATGAAGGAGATTATCAGAGAAGTGAAAGCGACTCTAAGGAGTATGATCAACAAAAGATTGAACGCGATAAAAGCATGAGAAACTAGTCTAGATGACTTACTAGGTATATTATTGGATTCAAATTTCAATGAAATCAAACATGATAATAAGAATATAATTCGGGAATGAACATTGATGAAGTTATCGAAGAGTGCAAGTTATTCTACTTCGTGGGATAGCATATACAATTGCATATTTACTTGTTGGCTTAAATACACTTTAAACCTTCATGTTTTTACTTTTTACACTTTAATGTTTCAACTTTAAGACATTAAACCTTAATGTCTTTCAATTTTTATAAATTAAACCTTTTGGCCATCGGCGTATAATAATTGATTCGAATGAGAGTATTTTGAGTAATTTCACTCCTAAATATTTTTGCAAGCACGAAAAATTGTAAATACATGGTTAGTGCATCATTAAAAAAAATAAAAAATGGAGCCAATATAAACGACATTACCCTTAAAAGACATAATTTTTCACATTAAAAAAATCTTAAATATTTTTATAAGCACATAAAATTATAGGCACGTAATTAGTGTATGACGAAGAAGAAAAATGAGAAAAAAAATGGATCTAATATAAACGATATATACTCTTAAAATGCTTAATTGTCCTTTCATTTTAAGTCATGTGACTTATCTCGGTAAAAAATACTAAATTTAGTAGTCAAAAGGTTTAATTTATAAAAATTTAAAAACATTAAGGTTCAATGTCTTAAAGTTAAGACATTAAGATTTAAATTGTAAAAAACGAAAAATTTCAAGGTATAAGGTGTATTTAAACCTTACTTGTTTGGACAATGATTTTATTGATTCATTATCACGATTGGCAAAATCCCGCTAGAGAGGAGTATTAATTAAGGCCTTTGGGAATGAAAACCAGATATTGAACCACCTGAAAATTGCAAGTTTTTCTACGTACATAGTAACTTCACCAAAGTTTCGAAGCAACATTCACATTATCCATTTCATATATTTCAATTTCATATCTCTGATCACAGGTGAATATGATTTTGCTAGAGGTTCTAAGATTGTGTAACCATTCCAGGCTTCTCAAATTTTCTATGAGCTAGGTACAACTGGAAACTGCAATATTTTTGTATCTCTTATTTTTATGGGACAACTTAATGATGATGAGAATAATGTACTCCCGTAATGCATACCTAGACTCGAAGCATGGAACTGGTCAAACTTGGTGAATTGAAAAGGCATGTTATATATATATATATATATATATATATATATATATATATATATATATTAATTCTCTCTACATTTTCACTAAATATTTGTGAACAATTCGAGATTGTCTCGCTGAGTAAGCTCGACTTGAGCACTTTATTAAAAACGGTTGAGAACAATTGTTGAGACTTCTATCTTAACACTTGAGTTTTTAGAGTTATTGATGACTTGAGATGATATCAAAGTTTTGACATCGCAAGATATTAAGGTCAACTGTTCAACTCTTCCTCCTTGAATTGGAAAGGAGAAATGGTATACGGGAGCCAAAACAATTACTATTGTATAGGCAAATCATTACTAAAAACTGCTCATACGTACATAACATTAATTGTAGTCCTTGTTATTGATGTTACATATGTTGACTATTATGCACACAAAAATTGTTCACAAGGTAAAGTTTGGAAAATCCCCCAATTACCTTCTTCTTTTTTTAACGACTTGACTAAAAAATATTATGATATACAGTATAATATATCTCACACGTATTAAGATTTTTCTACCTATTAGTTGAAAGAAATTCACCCTTATATTCCTCTATATGTTGTTTAGGATATTCAGATATTATAAAATTTCAGTTGTTGGTAGTTTCTATATTTAAAAAAGAAAAGAAAGAAAGAAAGAAAAAAAAGAAGATAAAAAGTTGTTTTGGTCCATCATCTTGACTATAAATAAGTATCAGTCTTTCATCCTACCAAATGCAAAATCTCTCTTGCCCTCTTTCTCTAACTCTGATGGAGTTAATCTACAAATTATCTGCTGCAGTCTCTTGTGGAATTGTTGTTGTGATATTAGCATGGAGAGTCTTGAATTGGGTGTGGTTTAGACCAAGGAAGCTAGAAAAGTACCTGCGGCAGCAAGGCTTCGATGGAAATTCGTATAGGCTATTTTTTGGAGATGGAAAAGAGATGGCCATGATCATCAAAGAAGCCAAGTCCAAACCCATCAATCTCTCTGATGATGTCGTCCCTCGGATGGTGCCCGTTGTCCATAAAACCATCCAAAACTATGGTATGTCATGCATGTTTCACAAATTGTATTTCATTTGATTCTTTATTTTCTCACGCATATATATATATATATATACACGGTCCGGAACCAAAAACGAACCGGCTATAATGACGGTTTTGTATAGTCGGTTCGTCGGTTTTTTATGCTATAGCGACGGACAAAACCGTCGCTATAGCCGGTTTGTTTTTAGTTCGCTCTCGTTGGTTCGCTGAAGAGCCAGACTTTATATATATATATATATATATATATATATATATATATGATGGTTTGTCTATCTGAAACTTGGGCATAATTTCCTTTCCGAAGTATTCTTTTTGGTCAAATTTCATTTCAAGAGTCAAATTTAATTTATAGTGAGGAAGAATTGTTAAAAAAGATAAAATTCAAATATCAATTAGAACTCTCACTTCCAAAAAAAAGGAAGTATTATATAAATTTCAATGCATTATTGTAATACCCTAGTCCCACATCAAAAGATATGGAAAAAATTTGTTAAGTAATTAGTTACTAACAAGAGGATCTTCAGTCATGACATTTTGGGTGAGTCTGTGGTGGGCTAAGATGACCCAAGAAGATACTATTGGGTTAGTGATTTAAGACCTTGTTTGGATGAATTTGATTCGATTCAGACTTGAGATTTGACCCAAAATTTGTTCCGAACTCAAGATTTGACCCGAATTGTTACAATCATGATCCAAAAATGAGTATAATTAAACAATAATGATAAATAAGGTAATAAGTGTTATTCTCACGCCCATTTATTAATTCATCTTCTTGTGGCATTCTACTGTTTGGCCTTTGATACTTTCGAGTATTGGGTTTAGTAGGTAGCATTGATTTTTATGAAATAGGCCAATACTGTGTATGTAATGTGATTAAATTAGAATTTGAATATTGTTAATGATTTCACTACAAGAAAAAGCCTTATCTGCGACCGTCTGTTAGCGGCCGCATTCGGTCGCTGATACACATTTATGATCGATTGCGGTCGCTGATAGTGGTCGCATATAATCTGGTCGCTGGGTGGACACCGACGACCAATATCAGCGATCAACAATAGTGACTGATTCCGTCGCTAAGCTGAGTCACGTTAAGTCAGGCCTGAGGGGTGACGTGGCCTACGTGTCGGTGACCAACATTAGTGACTGCATCGGTCGCTAATACCGCGTAGGCATAAGCGGTCGCTGATACTTAATTATAAAAAAAATTGTCAGTTTTGTGGATTTCCCAAAAAAAAATTGTACCTGTTTGCACCTGCTTTATATCCCAACACACAGCAGTATATATAAACATCCATCCATGCAAATAAATAAACCAACATACTATAAACTATATAAACATGAACCAAATCAATTAAGTACAAATGTCATCTTCGTCTAACATGAACCAATGTAAAAGAATGAATACAAAACTACAAGCTGCAGGTTGCCTAATCTCTATAGAATACAAGTTTCTTCATGCATCATTGTCCAAATTAGTATGGGCCTGTAACAAAATAATAAAACATGTTACATATATAGTATTTATGTTGATATTGGTATGACTTATGCAAAACAAAGTGAGGGAAAGCTAAACAATAGGAATTATTTAAACAAAAGTAAGATTAAGTCTACCACAACAATATATATGTAATAAGTAATAAGTACTAAGATTATCTCGTCGCCATCCTGACATAGTGCTGCTGCCGCCACTATATCTGCTAACTCATAACGACTTAGAGACTGCAGATGCTCACCCAGTATACGAAGAAGGTCACGTTTTGACCTTACATCTCTCATTAAGTCCTGGATGATACTTCCGGTAAGTAATTAATCACTTCCACTAATAATCTTTCAGTATGCGTTCTCTCTTTCAAAACAAAAATCTAGTAGTTCTTAGTAATTTTTAAATATTCAACTAAAATAAAAGAATTTACATCAACTTTAAATTTGAAAAAGTTTCATATTGACTTTGTTTTTTCAATCGAAGAGTAAAAATATTTTTTCACATCCTTTCATGCATTATACACCTTTGGTCAAACCTGCTGCCTTCTTTAAGTAATATAAAAGTAACTAGGTTGTTGGCGGAGTTGAAGCAAAATAAGGGTGTAATGTATTTATAACTTTGCAAATATGCTGACCGCCTTAGTTGAGCTAGCAAGGGGTTGTTCGAGAGTAATTGCAAGGTGCAGGAGCAACAGAAGTTAGCATCAGCATGGTATTATGTAACTTATCACCCAACTCATTATGAAGAAAGCATTAACTGCCTTAGCTTTCTTCACAATCCCGCCCCGCAACCGCAGTTTAGGACATTTATCAGTCCACCCCTCTCCACTTCATCTTTCCACTTAAAAGCATTACATCTTTTATCCTAACTTGCAATTATTGGGAAAATGTAATACTTTTAAGTGGGAAGATGAAGTAGGGAGGGGAGAACTTATAAATGTCCCAAAATGCGGTTGTGGGGCGGGATTGTGAAGAAAGCCGAGGCAATTAATGTTTTCTTCACAATGAGTTGGGTGATAAGTTACATAATATCATACTGATGCTAACATCTTTTACTCCTGCACCTTACAACTGCTCTCGAACAACCCTTATTAGCTCAACTAAGGTGGTTAGCATATTTGCAAGGTTATAAATACATATAACCCTTATTTTGATTCAACAAGTTACTTTTATAGTACTTCAAGAAGGCAACAAGCTTGACCAAAGGTGTGTAATGAATGGATACGAAAAAGCATATTTACTTTTCAATTAAAAAAGCAAAGTCAATATAAAACTTTTTCAAATTTAAAGTTGATGTAAATTCTTTTATTTTAGTTGAATATTTAAAAATTACTAAGAACTACTAGATTTTTGTTTTGAAAGAGAGAAAGCAGACTGAAAGATTATTGGTGGAAGTGATTAAATACTTACCGGATGAATCATCTTTTGCTTAAAATGAGAGGTGCAAGTTCAAAACATGGCATTCATCTACCAACATATGACAACCATGATTTCTCTTACGATAGTGTTTTGGTGATTTAAATGAATTAAATGAATCAAAACATGTCATACATAGATTCCTAAAGACATCTGCACCAGCCTAAAGACAATAGACAAAGTTTGGGTAAAGTAAATCATTATACACCTGAGAAACTATAGAATTGCAAAGTGATGAAGAAAGTACTACCGAAATTCAGTGTAATGTGCAAAGGTTAACGTGACACAGAAACTTCATTATATATATTAGTTTTCCTTCCATTTTATGAATAAGGTCTTATTTCTTTTCCTTTATTATACCATTAAGAGTTTGTAGTAAGATTAAACAACGACCATAATGATTAGAGAGTGGTTTTGCGGCCACCAAAGTTTCCCTTGAGAATCGCTAATTATTAACAATCATCAACAAAAAAGAACAAATCATCGTTATACTCTCTCTCTTTATACATAAGAAAGAACAAAATTTTTCAGCAAGCTTTGAATACCAACCTAGTATTCTTATAAACTACTATACTAAGAACAAATTTATACCTCCAAGACTCAAAATGTTTGCATAATGGCATATATGGATTCTTAAAGTTTCAACCCAACTAACCAAATGATTCAATTGACCACCAAAAAAATAACTAAACAGTGAAATCAATGTTCCATGACATCTATTATCCAAGAAGATTGAAAAACCCAACCCCGCGGCAATTACAAAACACAATGAAAAATACAAGGAAATCTAAGATTCATGGGCAAGCCTCTTCTCCATGGCAATTTCATACCATATTCAACAATACAAAGTGGGTTATTAGTTCACAAGGAAGTGGATTACCCCATTCTAGTTAAAACACACTTCACCAATGTAGACAAATACACAACTATATACATGCACACACATACATTCATTAATATACAATATATCTAAATATTGTACAAGAGATTATCAATTAGAAATCACAGACTGAACATAAAGGTTGCTCTGAGATTATCAATTAGTGTAATTTGATATTTTATTGAATATTTTATGTCGAAAAAAATTATTTATATGTATTTTCATAACTAGATTAAAATTATCAATGGAATGGAGGGTGTATCAAATAACCCTCATCAATTTTAAATTTTACAATTCAAATTGAAATGAAAAAAAAATGAGAAACCATACCTGATGGGGTACTGGAGTGCGGGTGGCGTGGGCAGTATTGGCGGCGTAGGTGGGCAGCGTGGGGTGGGTTGACCGGTGTGGGGGCATTCCTCTCTTCTCTCTGATCTTCTCTCTTCTCCCTTTTCTGTTTTCTTTTTTTCTTCTTTTTCGTTTCTATCTGACTGTCTGGTTCCTGCTAGATTAAATAGGATCAGGGACCAACTTCTGTGATCGCATGCGATCGCTAATTTTTAAATACGTGGATGTATTAGCGACTGCAAAGCGTCGTTGTTCTTATTCGGTCGCAATAAGGCTCCTCGCTCCACTTTTGCGCCAAATTTTTAGGGGGAAATACTTTCAGCGACCGAGCAGCGACCGCTTTTCGGTCGCTAAAATCAATTGCGACTAAATTAATATGCGGTCGCTAATACCGGTCGCTGATATAAGTATTAACGACCAAAAATGGCGGTCGTAGATAATCTTGGTCGTTGTTGGGCCTTTTATTATAATGTTTCTTAGACTACTAGTTAACGCTTTAATCTTGAGACCCTTAGGTTATGTTTGTTTACACGGATAACATTTGGAATTAGAGTATTAATCATAATTCCCTTATTTATTTTAAAAAATTAGACTTGGGACTATTAGTCCCAGAATAATATAATGATTTGAAATGGTGACTATTTAATACCATGTCTAACCATGTATTAATTATAATCCCTAACATTTGTGATTAAAAAATTGTGGACAAAATTAAACTTTATCTTTATTTAAAATGACTATTGTATCATATTCTATCAATCTATACTCAAACTAGTGAGAATCCGATTTCTTTGTTATTAGTGGTAAGGGTATAATAGTCCAAACGATAAGTTTTTATTCAATTCTTTAAATAATCCTGGACAAAACAAATATAACATGAGATTGTTTTAAGTTATTACATGAATAATTTCATTCAAAACAAACATATGGCTAGAATTATTTAATCCTAAGATTAGTAATCTTGAGATTATAATCCATGAGAATATAGTCTCGTAATTAAAATCCTTGTAAACAAAATGGCCTTAGGTCCCAATTTTAGTTCTCACCTTTATGCGATTCTTCTATATGAGATGTTTACTGTGATTAATTTTTGAATTTATCTCATCGTTGAAAGAATTTGAGATAATGGTTTTTATTTTACAAATCTAGTTGGGTTGTCATTGCAGGAAAGAATTACTTCTTATGGCTTGGGCCAACACCATTGGTGAGCATCATGGACCCTGATCTTATAAGGGAGGTCTTGAATAAGAATTATCACTTTCAGAGGCCCAGCGGAGGTAATCCTTTAACAAAGTTGATTGCAAGTGGATTAATAGGCTATGAGGGTGACAAATGGGCCAAACATAGGAAAATTATCGCCCCTGCTTTCAGTCTTGTGAAGTTGAAGGTCATCTCTTATATTTTAGCTTGTTCCTCTACTGTTCAAACTTTTAAAGTTGAACTAGTTTTGTTTATATTTAAATATGTAATATCATGATAGGTTTTGAGGTTGATGCTATTGACAATGATAAAACTGTGAGCACTTTGGAAGTGTTAAGTATAAAATATCTGCAATATCTTAATTAGGGGTCTAACCAAGGATGAATATGGGGGGACAATTTTGGTTTTTATTTTTTATTTGTTGAAGGAGGTGAAAGAGAGGGGGAGGGGGTGGGGGTGGCTAATGCGAAACCTTTTAAAGTAATTTCGTTAAGACACTAATTAGGTAATTTCCATAAAGGTTGTAGACTAACGAACTTATGCAGCCAAATATGATATCTAAATTAATGGGTTTCTCCATTTTGCCATTTTCTCTTATAGAGCATGCTGCCAGCCTTTTACTTGAGTTGTAGTGAGATCATGAGCAAATGGGAGAAGCTTGTGTCTATAGAGGGGCAATGTGAGTTAGATGTACAACCTTACTTAGAAACTTTAACTAGCGACGCTATTTCTCGTACCGCATTTGGCAGTAGCTATGAAAAAGGGAGAAGGATATTTCAACTTCAAAAAGAACAAGTTGAGCTAGTTGTTCGGTTTAAACAATCAATTTACTTACCGGGAATGAGGTAAATAAATTTTGAATACGCTCATGGTTGTATATCCAATTTTTTTTTATTGATCATTTTCTTTGTATTAAAATTTGTAACTTTTTAATGTCTAATGAAATTGTTTCATGAAGATTTTTGCCAACAAAAAGAAATAAGAGAATGAAGGAGATTGCCAAAGAAGTGGAAGTGGCTCTAAGGAGTATGATCCACGAACGGCTGAACGTAGTAGAAGCAGGAGAAACTAATCCGGATGACTTACTAGGTATATTATTGGATTCCAATTCCAATGAAATCAAACATGGAAATAAGAATTCGGGAATGAGCATTGATGAGATTATTGAAGAGTGCAAGCTATTCTACTTCGTGGGACAACATTCAACTGCAAATCTACTTGTTTGGACAATGATTTTATTGAGTCATTATCAGGATTGGCAGCATCGTGCTAGAGTGGAGGTATTACAAGTCTTTGGATATGAAAAGCCGGATATTGATGGATTGAACCGCCTGAAAATTGTAAGTTTTTCTATAATCACTTTAGCAAAGCCTCATAGAAACATTCACATTTTCAATTTCAAATATTTGGTTATAGGTGAATATGATTCTGCTCGAGGTTTTAAGATTGTACCCTCCAGGGCCTTTACTTCATAGAACAATATACGAAAATACTAAATTAGGAGAGATATCTCTTCCGGCCGGAGTTATTGTACAGTTACCCGTGATCCTACTACATCATGACGATGAAATATGGGGTGATGATGCTAAAGAATTCAAACCAGAGAGATTTTCTGAAGGAGTATCGAAGGCAACAAAAACGGGAGGAGGCGCATATTTTCCATTTGGTTGGGGACCTCGAATATGTCTTGGACAAAACTTTGCTATGTTAGAAGCTAAAATGGCAGTAGCTATGATTCTACAACGCTTCTGCTCTGTGATTTCTCCGTCCTATACACATGCTCCTCACATTTTCATGACTCCAGAGCCTCAACATGGTGCTCACTTGATTCTTAAAGCACTTTAATTAGTAAGTACGTACGAACTATTATTAATGTGTAATATTGGTGATCAAATAAATAAAGATGTGGGATTACTAATCGAGGACTTATATTAGGTCGTTGATGTGACGCCCCCAAATCCGGGTACTTGAAACTCGTACTTGGTGTTACACGATACCAATGATTCGAATTGTTTAATATATTATAAACTTAAGTATTATATCAGAGTTGTCTAATTCCCAAGTACGATGACCTTTAAAGTACATTATTACATGATAGATGTTATATTATCACCACACTAAAGTCTAAATATTACTAATAACAGCACACAACTTATTCCTTCAGCTTTCCTGGCCCTTTCCCTTGTCTTTGCCAGAGTCTTCTGGTCGATCACGCTTAGCTAAAAACATTTAATTTTAAAGCAAAAATGAACATTTAATTGCTCACAAGGTAGTAACAATTAATAAACATTAGCTGAAAGAAGTAAATATTTTCTTTGAGAACTACTTCTACAACGAATCAATAGTTGTGAAGTCATTTGAAACAATTCTTAATAACATATCAAATCGTTTACATTTTTTGAAACAACGTAGTGACTATGAATGCTGAGCGGTCAATAAACCATGAACTTTTATTTTCAAGTTTGAAAATGTTTGTACAGAAATTCATCTGCAAACCGTCATAGCTTACGGGCATATTGGGTGATCAGCCCTCATGCCCTGTATTGATCAACACTACATGCTGGAATAACATTTGCGTTCATCATAACTTCTTGGGCGCAAAAACATTTCTCTATTACAGGTTGTTCATACTCAGTCTGGAATCCTAACTAAAGTAATTTAGTTGGACGACTTTATCATAAACTATAATATTCAACAATACTTTTCAAAGTATGTCTAGCTGAGTCAAATAGCTTAGACAGCTTTTAAACCATGCATACATACCGATAGTGAATAGTATGTATCAAAAATTATCATGTCAAAGAATTTTGAGTTCAAGAATACTTGTTTATATGCAATAGTTCATACAAGTGGGGACACTTGCATAACCAAACTTAGAATACCAAGATTAAAACAATTTTTGATTATGCATGAATCACATGAAACAATATTGAGATACTTGTAATCAATGAATAGCTTGAATAAAGTTCAAGAATACTTGCACAATAAAAGAGTATTCAAACTAGCATAACATATATTTGTCTGCACAAAATAAAAGTAGTGCTTAAGGTTTAATTACTTGCCTTGATTGCTGCTACACAATTTAGTTTAACTTCTTTTGAAAAGACCTAGCATTAATAAAGTTGATCTCCCAATTAGCTAGCATATTTTTATTCATGATATTACCATTCTAATAACACATTATCTAACATTCAATCACATCATCAAACACTTGATAATACCTTACTTATTAGTAATATTATCATCCTTAGATAATATTTTTATCATTTAATCATTATCTTAAACTCTTATCTAATATTATTAATTATTTAATAATATTTTATACACTTCCAAATATTATTAATCATTTAACAATATTTTATTCAATTACTAATATTATTAACCATTCAATAATATTTTAATAACTCTTTAATAATATCTTATTCACTTCATAATATTATTAATCCTTTAATAATATTTTAATCATTTAATAACATTTTAATCATTTAATAATATTATTAATCATTTAATAATATTTTAATTACTTACTAATATTATTAATAATATTTTAATCATTTATAAACAATTTAATCATTTACTAATATTATTAAGCTTTTAATAATATTTTATCTTTTTTCGAATATTATTAATTATTTAATAATATTTAATTTACTTACTAATATTATTAATCATTTAATAATATTTTAATCATTTATAAACAATTTAATTTAATTGTTTATCCTTTACTATTATTATTTAGTTAACACACATAACATGACACACACATAACATTTTATTTAAAAATTACCAAAATACCATTATAAAGTTTTAATACATCATATAATGATCATTAATAAATAAAATCACACTTTCACCATTTATGACATCACATAACTTATTATTCTCATTTATACATAACTCAAACATTTATATGAAAAATACCAAAACATCTCAAAAAAAATTTCTTTTCTGGAAATCATCAGAATATGGTTCCTTTATGAACATATAATTGTCCTGCAATTTTTCAATCTCGTTTGCTATTTTTAAAGTATCCAAAACAGTCAAAAATTACTACATTTATCATAAATTATCCTTTTTTCCAAACATTATGAAATTTACACGGTAAACTCATATCATCCTACACAAGCTCCTGTAAAAATGTCATATTTTTCTGAGTTACATAGAAAAAGTTATTTCCGTTCACTTTAAAAATAACGTGTTCTAGTAAAAGTCATAACTCTCATTTTATACATCAATAAATTCTCATCTTTAGACAAGACCTTCATAACATAGCATATTAAAATATTAAATTTTTACAGAATTTTTAAAGTAAAAAAAGTGGATGAAACTACCCTTTTTCAAAATTGGCCTGTACAATTATTTCTTCCTTTCTTCACAAGCTGGACTGTTTTGCCCAAAACAGTTGTCATTTCATGCTCATTTAATAATTTTGAGTGTTACCACTTGGGTTTGAAAGCTAACTTATATATCTAACACTCCTCTTTGACGGATCGCAAAAAGAGTGTATAGATTTCAAATGGTCATTATTTAAAGTGACCAAAAATTAGGGTTTTCTAAACTTTAGAAAACTAGTTTTCATTCTTTTCTTTTAATTAAACTTTCTAACACACAAAATGACAAGATCTATACATAAAACACTACATAACATATAAATCTAAGGTTTTAGAGCTTTGAAACATATGCTCTTTATTTTGTAAATTAACCAAAATAAATTATATAAACAAGGTTATCAAGGTTTGATTTTTTTATACCTTAATCTTATTGTTCTTCTTCTTCTTCTCCTGCCACAATAGATTAGAAAGCTAGATGGCAAACAAAAATTTCTTCTCTTCTCCCCTTGGTGTTGTCGACCACTCCCCCTTTCTCTCTCTCTCTCTCTCTCTCTCTCTCTCTCTCTCTCTCTCTCTCTCTCTCTCTTTCTATTTCTTTCTTTTTCTTTTTAAACACTTAAGCAAATGAAGTAAACAATTTTACTTACTAAAGGGAAGGGGTATTTATAGTAGGAGAAGTGTATATATATAACATATGTATGTATATATAAAATCTCCTAATTTCTCTCTCATATATCTTCCATATCTCTTCTAAATCTATCCAATATCTTCTCTTTCTCTATCCTATATTTACAAAATCAAATGCTAGGGATTTTAGGGGACAAATAAGCTAGCTAGCTTAGCAAGGTGGAGAAAACAAATTAAATGCCCATGTGCCAAATACTCCTTCTTTGCCCGGATTCAATGCTCCCATATTAGCCCATTTTTGATTTTCTTTTCATGCTTTAATTGATTATTTAGTCTTTTAGAAGTCTTCCACAATTGGGTCAAAGTTTGGGCTCCTCTTTTAATTCATTCGGGCTTTTCAATTTAATTGCTTGGGCCATGTATTAGCATAATCCAATACTTTTATTTTATCTTACCATAATTATTTAACTAGGGTTACTAGTCCACTTATTTTGGACTTTAAATAATTACTCATATAAATTTAATTATATAACCCAATTAGACTTGATTTAATTAGGTTAATATAATTTAATAAGTTGAGATAAATAAAATTAATCTCCTAAGTTAGTTTACTAGTATATATTTTAAATACTAGGACTATTCAATAAATTTAATTCTCTTTATAAAATAAATAAATATATATACATATTTATAATATATACATTTATTTAGTCTCATACATATTCCACATAAGTCATAATATATTTATCATCCTTGATAAATATTTATTATACTCATTGAATCACATATTGTACATACATACATTCAAATATAAATATAATCGATACTTATATTTAATATTCGAATTTCCTTAAGAAAATAAATTCTTATTATCCATAATACACATACATTCATTTTAAATATAATTATATCAATAATTATATTAAAAATTAAAATCCATAACTATAGATCAAATTAGGGTTTTGATCCGTACTGTCACTTTGTCACATTAACCTTTCTTAGTCAACTTAAAATAATTAAATCGACTAATCTGTTAAATTCATTTCATTAAGAGATAATCATAACAATAATAAAAGTCTATTCATAAAATATACATATATTATTTAAATAATATATTAACCACATTTTCATGGAAAATAAATAATAAAATATTTTTACTACAAAATTAATTTATTATAAGAATATAATTTATAATAATCAACAATTCCTTTTTCGAAAAATTTATTTGAAATCATTCATGCAATAAATAAATATATATTTATCACATATACACATATGTTTTACCTTGCACGTATTCCCATATTTATTTTGACAAAAAATAATATTATATATATCTATAAAAAAAATTATTCGCAAAATTTCTTATTTAAATTATATCGAAAAACTTGGGTTATTACAGTTGAAGAGTATATCTTTAGCTTGTACTTGAATAATTTCTTCTCTATTGTGAATTTTTATAATGGAACATCAAGATGGATGAGGTTCTGTATATTAAATTGTTCTTCAACCTTATAGAGCAGCTTGGAGATGTATTAATCTTAACGAGAGAGTTGAGACCAAATTCTCTGCTAGTAGCCTGTAAATATGATGGTAGTCTGGCAGCAAATCTTTTGGTGGTCTAGTTCTTTTGAGTTGACAAGTATGTTTTTGTTTTTGTTGTTATGCTTCTTAGCCTGTCGAGTTCTCCCAATAATAAGACGCAACCAATGCATTCTCATAAAATTCATCATTAAGTTTCTAACACCTTGTAGCTAGTAGATTGTAAAATTATATTGCTTCAACATAAATGATACTAAAAAACTATATGGCTTTAACTACAACCTTTATAGTAGATTGTAAAAGCCTGAAATGTAAAAATTACAATACCTCCATTTCATAGGGGGAAAAAATTAAAATAAAAATCTCATCTGATACAATTCTTATTTTACAATTGGCGCAAGTCATGTAAGTTCTTAAAACAACAATTATTATAATTTGTAGCTTCCACTAAGGTAGTTCAATGGTGAAGATTATATTAACAAAAATTAAACCTCACATAAATAGTAAGCGGATTCATCCTTTATGTGAGAGGAAAGCATATTAAACTATCATTTTATTTGTAGAAATATCAATTCATTTTAAAAAATAAGATTAACTTCAAAAAATTTAAAATTTAACATTTTATGTTAAAATTTTACTCAATTTTATAGGACGGAGGGAGTAATACATTTTAATATTTCCTGACGCAGAACGAAATTTAAGAGTTTACTGACGTAAGCTCTAAAACACAAACTAGAATCCACCATAGAAATAATTAAATTTTATTAATTAAAGATGTCTCTCCATTCAACCCACAAGTCGGGTTTTATAGCTATAAAAGTTTCCTTATCACAATATAACAGAAATCTTATAATTATGCTGAAATTAATTATACGATAATAGAGAAAGATTTACTTCCTATTAAACTATTACTTCCATAAAAGAACTTACCTCCTAATAGAATACTACCATAAATATCAAATCATAACATATATATTAAAATAAACTTCTGAAGTCAGATCCGTAAACTTCCAAACTCCAAATCTGACTGGAATCAAAAACCCGAGGACACCCGCTGTCTTCAAACTCCCGATCCTCTGAACCCGAAGACAAACGAACCTGTAATGATCGAGAATTTAGTTTATCCTTGTAATTAGGATTTTTAATATTTATTAAATAAAATAAATATTTTGATAGAATGAATTGTGTGTTATGTGTTTAAAGGTCGGTTTTGACCTAATGAATGTGATATTTAATTTTTAACACGTGTCACGGTTTTATAGACGAAATAAAAATTTTCCGAGAAAATCGTTAAATCACTATTCATAAAAACACTATTCATCGCATGACGGACTCGTTATTTCATATATTTTTTTACTTTTCGAGTAATGTCATATTACTTATTTGATAATAGAAGATGAAATCTCCAATAAAAATATTTTCATCAAGAAAAGACGTAAAAATACTATTCACGCTAAAAACGTTTTTTCATGTTTTCGAATTTTCGAATTACGACATAGCGTTTATTCGAGAATGTGAGATGTAATCACTAATAACAAATTAAATGAAATTTTACATCTCATATTTTTGTATGTTCTACACATTCGTACGGTTAGATTATTTAGTAAACGATCAAATGATATTGTATTGAAAGTGACCTGAGATAACTTATCTTAGATGGTATAAGATATTTTTACTCGTGTATGTATATATATATATATATATATATATATATAGGGAACAGATCAAGAGCATACCCCCTTATCTGACATACAAAACATACCCCATTTAGCGACGGACCGGGCGACGCTTTGGTCCGTCGTCATAGGTCCGGTCCATCGCTATAGCTTTTAGCGACGGACAACATATAGAGACGGGCCGGATCTATGGCGACGGACCAAAGCGTTGCCCGGTCTGTCGCTAAAGGGGGTATGCTTGGTATGTCAGATAAGGGGGTATGCTCTTGATTCGTTCCCTATATATATATATATGTGTGTGTGTGTGTGTGTGTGTGTGTGTATGTGTGAGTGTGTGTGTGTGTGTGGTTGATGAAAGTGGGTGAAGTCAATACACGCTTTCATTTATTATATGAATTTGCCTACACTTCTTTTCTCCCCAGAAAGTTCAAACATAAAACTAACAGCTACTTTAAGTGGATCTCCATACATCTTTTTGTCTTATCTCAATTAAATTATGGAGAAATTGTGCTCCATTATCTTCAATACCGAGTAAGGGCATGATCCAGGGACCATCTCATGGAAGTTGACTTTGGTTTGCTTACATAAAAGCAGTAATCATGTTAAAATAAGTGAACCAAATAAGGCAATTCTCAAGCTTGTGTAAAACTAACTAATGGGTGTCAACTTAGTTCAAATTTCGATTTTCTACTATACATTGTTTCTAGTTAATTCTTCCTATTTAGTTTATTCCCAACCATTTGATTATCCAACGGCAAACCTTTCTACTTCATTGATCAACAGTCATGTTGTTCCACATTCCGTGCCTTTTACTGATGGATCAACCGTAAGAGCCATTCTTTTAAGAGGATCATTTGGCCTAAAATTTGCATGTGGCTTCTTCTGCAATGGGACCTGTGACTCTTACCTCTTTGCCATCTTCATTGTTCAAACAAATAGCAGTTCAGGAATTACCTCTCCTTGTATAGGATTCCCGCAAGTTGTTTGGTCTACTAACGGAAGCAATACGGTCAAAATTAATGTAACTTTGCAGCTCACATCCAACGGAGATTTGGTCTTGCGAGACGTTGATGGTTCACTAGCTTGGTCTACTAACACTTTTGGGAGGTCTGTACAAGGCCTAAACTTAACTGAAACTGGAAATCTAGTCTTTTTTAATAGAAACAAAGTGGTTGTTTGGCAATCTTTTGATCATATAACAGACTCCATGGTTCCGGGGCAGATTCTTGTGGCAGGACAGAAACTAACATCAAGTGTTTCAGAGACCAATTCAACTCAAGCAGGTTTATTCTCTCTCCTTGTCATTAATGAAAGTTTTTCTGCTTTCATAGAATCTGACCCCCCTCAGGCCTATTATCAAGATTTTGCTATTGGCTTGAAACAAAATGAAGAACCAGGTTATGTTAAATTTTTGAACGGGAGCTTGGCTTTGTATCTAAATTTTGCTGAGCCAAGTAAGCCAACTAAGTCGATTCCCATTCCCCAAGCATCATCAGCACAATACATGAAATTTGGACCTGACGGTCATTTGAGAGTATATGAATGGTTGTCATAGTGGAAAGAAGTGGCATATCTTCTTACAGGGTATCTAGGTGATTGTAGTTACCCTATGGCTTGTGGTAAATATAGTATTTGCTCAAATGGACAGTGTAGCTGTTCTGGATCAAGCGGTGGCGCTACGAGCTATTTTAGACAAATAAAAGAAAAGGAACCAAATCTTGGGTGTTCTGAAGTCACACCCCTGACTTGTGGTGTTGCTTCCCAATTTCATAGCTTTGTAGAGCTCAAAGATGTCACTTATTTTACATTTAACTCGACCATTGATAATACTGATATGGAGAGTTGTAAGCAATCCTGTTTAAATGATTGTAACTACAAAGCTACTTTATTTCGTTATGGATCGGATCCTTCTGGTGGGGAATGCTATCTACCATCTGAGATCCTTTCCTTGATGAACAATGACATGGAAAAGACCCATTATAACTCTTCTGCATTTTTGAAGGTGCAGATTTCACCAAGTACACTGTCTCCATCTCCATCTGATAAATCTCCCAATGCTTTCCGAATTATACCAAAGAAGAAGAACCGAGTTGCCATTATAGTTGTAGTCTCCATTGGAGTTATCATTCTTCTGGTTCTTATAATTGGCTTTGCGGTCTTCATGTGTCGGAGGTACAAGAAGGCTAATGAAGTCGAGGAAGATTATTTAGTTCAGGTAGCAGGAATGCCAACAAGATTTTCTCATGAAGACTTGAAAGCTGCAACAGACAACTTCAGCAAGAAGCTTGGCGAAGGAGGATTGGGTCAGTATTTGAAGGAACTCTTAAAGACGGGACGAAAATTGCAGTAAAATGCCTCGAGGGTTTAGCCTAAGTTTAAAAATCATTCTTAGCGGAGGTTGAATCCATAGGTAGCATTCACCATGTCAACTTTGTAAGATTGATTGGATTCTGCGCTGACAAGTCTAATAGGCTTTTGGTTTATGAGTACATGAGTAATGGTTCATTAGATAAATGGATATACCATAGAAACCAAGAGCTTAGTCCCTTTGATTGGAAATCCAGGAGAAAAATTATTCTCGACATTGCCAAGGGCCTAGCATATCTCCATGAAGATTGTGTAAGTATGACATTGCCAAGGGCCTAGCATATCTCCATAAGATTGTGTAAGTATGCAGAAACGAAATCAAAGACACAATCAAATTGTAAAACGCAGCGAAAAATGGAATTAAAAATTTCTGCAACTTTCCATGAATCACCTTATGTATAACTATTAATTGAAAAAGAAATACAAGAGACTATACCTTTGTAGATCCAACTCTTGAACCGCTGTGACAATCAAGATATTCATATATTATTAAAATAAGAAAAATAATAAATAAATTTCTTATTTTAAGATATGTTAAGTGTGTTTGACTGCATAAATATGTTTGTGCTGTGATTTTTCGTGATAAATTAGATGTGTATAATAACTGTGAAAGTATACATTTATTTGAAGAATTATATTTAATAACTGAGTTAGCTGAAATTAACTACATGATGAAATGAATAAATAATTCATTAATTTATAAATAGTGAATTAAGATGTTTGTTTTAATTAGTTAAATAATTAAATTTATTTAATTAATAATCATAGTTATTTTTATGTTATAAAAATAATTATAACATGAATGATAAAATAATATTCGATGTTTTGTTAAATGTATGTATATTAGTAATATAATGTCCAATATATATATTATATGTATGTTGGTATCAAAGTTTATGAATTAAAATTTATAATTTGAGTAAAGGGAATTATATATTAAATTATATATTTAATATATAAATAGATTGTTGAAAACATTTTATGGAATGAAGGGGATGATTATATTTAGTCATATAAAATTTAAAAGTATTCATTAAACAAATGAATTTAAAATAATTAATTGAATATTAATTATTTTATATTTTAATATAGTTGGTTCATCTCACAAAATGTATTATTTTATCTAATGTATTAATTCTATTTTATTGAAAGGAATTCTAATATATGTATGTGTATATTGGTAGTGCGATAACAAATTTATTCCTAATGAATAAATGAATAAAAAAAAGGAATATATTAAATTCATTTTTTTTACAAAGTATGGAATATATTAAATTATATATTTGTAATGTAAATAAATTGCTAGAAAATAATTTATGGAGAGAATGAGATGATTATATTTAATTATACAAATTATACAAATAAATTTATTATTTATATTAATAAAGATATATGTAAATAAATTGTTTAAGAACAATTTATGGGAGAAGGCAAGAAATTTAATTGTAAATGCATAATCATCCAACTCCAGCTAATAATTTGTAATGTATACAATTGTAATGCATAAATTTATTTATGTGTGTAATGGATAATTATATAACGTAATATTATATATCTATGTATTACAGGGCATGTGACTTGGTAATGTATATATATGTATCATATGAACTTGTTGGAGATTAATCAGCCTATGCTAAACATAAGACTTTAAATATTAAGTCATGTACTTGGTATATGCTGAGAACTTAAAGGTATCATTAGTGCATTGCTGTCATTTATTAAGTAGGAGGTGGCCTTTTTCTAACATAACAGTAGTATGACTAAGCACTTAATTGGTAACTTAAAAGAGCTATAATTAGAGCAAGGGCTATTTTTAGTCCTTTTTACTCTCCATATCTGACCATTCCATATCTTCTCTCCCTCATTCTTCTTCTCATCCGTGCTATTCCATAACACCCCAAAGCAACAAAATTTTCTAAAGTTTGACAAGCTGCAACAGTAATCTGAATTGGTAGCAGGAATTAAGTCTAAAATTGATGTCAAAACTGTAATCAAGCATCAAAAGGTAATATATTAACTTTTGTTGTGTTTTTAATTAACTAGTTTAGATGGGAATTAACTGTGAAAACAGTTGATAATTAATCATCTACGAATTGATCAACTATGAAAATTGAAATCTTAATGTATGAATGTTTTGAAATCAAAGGAATTGAAACTTATATAAAGTCAGAAACTTAGTATGTTAGTTAACTAGTTTATGTATGAGCTTGTTATGTAATTAGTTAGGAAATTGGTTGATAATGGTTGAATTAGAAACAAGGAGCATAGTTGTTGTTGTGTGGAGTAACAAGGAGGAAGAATTTGGGTTAGAATGAAAACAAAATCCCATGAAAACAGCCCACAAAAAAATGACGCACGCGTTGTGTTCGTTAAAAAGCCTATTAGAACCATTTTACTTAAAAAACTCAAAATTAAGTGAAGCCAAAACCCAAGTTAGGTTCATATATACTAAATAGAACTAATTCAAGAGCTTGGGTAAACCAAATCAAGACGTAAAGCATTTTAAGCGCAAAATGAAATGTTAAAAATTAGGGCGTACGCCTATTTTTGACACCCTATTTGGACTGCCTATCGTACCCAAAACGGGTGACTATTATTTTTTAAAAATAGCCTTACATACCATGTATAAAATATTTAAAAATGAGAGCGATACAATACACGAGCAAAAAGTTAAAATTTCGCAAAGTCGCTACACGAGGAACGGGCTAGCTGCCAGCAGCAGCAGCCACATGGCTGCGCTGTGCAGCAGGCCGTGCAGGGCATTTTGGCTTGGTTTTTAACGCGTTTAAATTATCTGAATTGCTCGGTTAATATTTTTTAAAAATAGGTGGGTATACTACCTAAAACATAACCAAAATTCATCATAATCAAATTAGTGGTTCAAAAGTTATAAAATCATGAAATGAGCGACATGGGCATGGGGGAGCTGGACTGCTGGGCTGGCCAGGCCGTGCCTGGCAGCCAGACAGTGCACAGCAGCAGCAGCTAGGCAGTGCACAACAACTAGTTAGCTTGTTGTGTGATGTTTTTGATAAATTTGATAGTTAGCTCATGAAAAATGAAAATAAATTAATAGGTATATATAAAATAATATGTTAATTATAATTTTTATATATAAAATTATAAATACATTCAATACATGAAATAAATTAGAATTCGCTATGTAAACTTAAGTTTATGTAGGAATGCATTCATGTATTGATATTCTAAAGCTATTATGAAACATTTTGAGTAGGAAATTGTTTAAAATATAGTAAATCACTAATAAAAGAATTATATTCATAAACATACTATATTTAGTATGTTTATACCATGATATTGAGATATATTGTATATAAAAGTAAGATGAAGAGATTATATCGGAAAAAAATATATTAATAAAGACTTAGCAATTAAAGAAAGAAAAGAAATCATGTGGAGCAATTACATTAAGTATGTGTATTGAATAATTGTGATCTAAGTGTCATATGCTTGGTATATATGGCTAATGAATACCTATACTTGAACACAAATGTGTAGGATACTTGAAGTAAAGTTGTAATCGTAAACTACGAAAAAGACAAGTTTCTTCACTTACTCTACTATTGTAGTTGAGCAAGTGTTCTAACTCGTTGTAAATTCTTTAATTCAATTTATACATTGAATGTAAGTATTCTAATTCATTACAAGTTGCCTAATTATATTTGATATATTTGTTGATAAGCTTTGATATAAGAAATATCTCTCAGTTCTAGTCTATGCTCTTGTTTCAGCTAGACTAGAGTAAATAATTCTTCATTATCCATTGCAAGTCTTGAAATATTATTAGAATTAGATAGAGCGTTCCAACCAAATTATTTTGGTATGGAATTCAAGTCTGAGATGAACATCCCTTATTTGGGAAAACTTTTAATTGTGCCGAAAGGCAGTGAGAATAACGCAAGTAGTGTTGATCAACGCAGGGCTGATGAGTGGGTTTTATACCTACGAATCAGGTATTGTTAGACTTAATTATTGTGGTGTTTAAGTGTTTTTAGTATTATTTTATTTGTTTTTGTGTTTATTTATTGTAGGTTGGAGCTAGAGGGGCAAAAGGGTAAATTTGGAGCTTAAAATACACTTGGTGGCATTTTTGTAATTCCTGGACATGGGCTAGCGCCAGAAGCGCTTGGAGTAGTACTAAACTAGCGCCAGAGGCGCTAGTTCACGAATTGTGATGCCAAAGTTCAGCTGGAAAGGAAAAGAAGAAGCCAATTCGGAAGAGGATTCTAGTGAATATTGATCAGATAGTGAGAAAGAAACCTGTAGACACCCAAATTTTGCGTTTCCTATACTAACCTTGACAGGAGGGCAAAATCTTCAATTAACCCAGCCTACGAGACGGAAGGTGGACATAAGTGCGAACACTCAAAACCACCACGACGACTTGTGATCAAGGTTGACACGACGACGGGCGAAGCAAACACCCATGAATGATGTGGCACTTTTCCGAGCGGTTCCCGGACTGCAAAATGCAAGCCTTTTAGCAGAAACCGATGATCCGACACGAGAATCGAGGTGCGGTTCAGAAAATGAGAAAATCAGCCCACCCAGCCGTGGATTGATCTGCGGCCAAACGATTAAAATAATGGTAGTGCGCGAGAAGGCTGAAGTGCGCGGCGGGCGCGGGGAAACTGAGGCCAGCCGCAGATGCGGCTGCCTAGGGTAGCCCCTTTTCAGGCCATTTTGCATACAAAAACAAAAGGAGAGGAAGAAGGCAGCGGCGGGAGCAGCTGAAAGAAGAAGAAGAAAACAGCAAAAAAGAAGAGGAAATCAAGAGAGAAAAGAGAGGAAAATAGTGAAGAATTGTATCCATTTTATGAGATTATATATCATATATTTTTACTCTACTCAATATACAAGTTCATACATATTGTGAGGATCATTTGCAAGGTGAAAAACCCTTTGTTATAGCATTTTGTTTTATCATTTTTGTTAAGCTTTTTGTCATCCGAATTATATTAAATGTAATTGCTCTTGTATATTGTTGTGAATCCATGGATTGAAGGCTATTAGTGAGGGTTCCAAATGGAGCGAGATTCCTCCTAATGGCCCGATGATATCCATTTGGTGAATTTTTAGCTCGTCGTAATGATGTATCGTGCATAGATTGTTTAAATTGCTATTTTAGGATCTTGTGGGTGTGTAGCGATTTTGGATGTGAGCCTAGGAGCGCGACCCCGAGGTCCAAATCCGATGATGGACATCTTTTGATATATGTAATAAATTCGATATACCTTTCATTGTAAATATGTAATCGTCGGGCCTTAAAACGACGCCAAGGCGAGAATCGTGGTTAAGGCCCCGTCATAGTGAAAGTATGCGATTGTGGGCGTTCGGAGTTATTTTGATGGCTTACATGCCCATGAGTAGCCCCAACGCATTTTAATGCTTGATTTGATTTATGACATGAAATTGATTTCAAAGCTAAACGATAAGATTTTCACAAAATCAATCAAACTAGGTTATTAGAATCACGAGGCTAAAATTTGAAAATGCTAATGGATGTCGATTCCTATTTAACGAGAAGGCTAAAGGAAAAAATCGGTTTCAAACATCAAAAAATGGTTTTATAAAAATAAGCAACGTTTTATTAAATCTTTGTGCATAGGGTTAAAGAGATCCTAGAAGTTGCCCATCATGCTATTTACGAAAGCAACGTATAGATCTCGATTCCTATTTTGACGAAGGTTTAGAAAACTCTTGTTTTGCCCAAGCGACACCTAATGAAAATCTCATAAAGTTTTTGACAATTAAAATCAAACCTTTCTCATAAAGCTTTCTCGTATGAGCCGAATGACATTTTAAGCATTCTCAAAAGAAAGCACGACTTTTCATCAAAACCCAAATGGTTTCTTCATGCAAACTCACCACGACATTCACATAGGCAGACACACACACACGCGCGCACATACACACACACATTCAAGAATTAAAGGATAGGAAAAGCATCAAGATTGCGGTAACCGTATTTCACGGAAGTCGGGGGGTGCCTAACACCTTCCCCTCGGTTAAGCAAGCCCCCGAACTCTATGAATCTCGGTTCGCAGACCAATTAATTCGGAGTCACATATGAGCCAGCGATTACGAAAACGAAACTCGGATGAGTTGGTACATCCATTTCAAATATACCAACTGGCGACTCTGTTAATTGGCTCATCATAAAAAACGATCTTTCAAAACCCCGTCGACATTAAGGCCGACCTTTTCCAAAGAATCATCTAATGAAAAGGCTAAAATCGGAAAGGGTGATAATCACCGCATTAGGACGAAAAAACCGGCGTCGACAGCTGGCGACTCTGCTGGGGATATTAGAGGGCTTAAGCCGCGTTCAAATCTTGATGCTGTCCTATCCTTTAAAATTCACAAATGTGTGTGTGCGTGCGATATTTTGACCTGTTGTTGTGTGGATGTGTTTCACCAATGAACGAATGGTTGAATGGAATTGCTTTACTTCAAAGTAATCATATGCATACGGTGAGGACGATGAATTTGAATGTATGTTGAGAGTGTACCTCCTCCTGAGGCGAACCTGTCGGTTGCTTATTACTGGACTCGAAGGGGCTGCTCCCCGGAGATGGCTCAAGAAACGCACCACCCATATCCGCTCCAATCGAAAGGATTCAGACGAGTAGATTGCGAAGATTTGGGGACCTTCATGCCGAAAAGCCCGCGAGAGTAACCCTAGGGTAGGTCAGCCTCTGATAAACCTAATGGAAGGGAAGCTTCTTCATGCCCTTTTATCATTCAGTCAAATAAATGTCATGTAAATGACATACAACTGTCATACCGTCATCATCGTGATAAATATGTCCTGTATCATGTGATTACATCACCTGCACATATAAAGAGAATACTGACATGGTTTTGCAGGAAGGCCATCCATACCACGTACCAAGGTTTTCTAGAACTTCTAAATACTATCCTGTCATCAAACAGTGACCTTGTTTTGCAGGATAAAATTAGAGAACCGTGAAAGCGTGGCATAACGATCACAAAGAACCCGAAGTAAGGGCATATTCGACCACCAAAGAAAAAAAAAACCGAGTTGTTGAGCCTGTATGGAGATGTGTTCGCTTGGTCCCATGGCGACGTGATTGGATTGTCCACAGACGTTATAGGACATCGACTGCCCATCAAGGAGGGTTCCGACCAATTAAGCAAAAGTTGAGAACGTTGAAGCCTGAATAGAGGTTGAAAATAAAGGACGAGATTGTCAAGCGGGTTAAAGCAGGAATCATCACGGTGTCTATTTACCCTGAATGGCTTTCCGACAGAATCCCAGTACCACAGCCTGGAGGAGAAGTAAGGGGTCGCATCGACTATAGAAATCTGAACGATGCCCTCAAGGAGGAGATATATGACAAATTCAAGATCAAACATTTTGATTCAGTCATTTACCGGCCCAAAATGAGTGGGGCAGTGGGGGCTGCAAATAAAACACAAAAACAATCATGGGAAGAATGTCCGCCAATCATCAGGGACGGCCGGATTTATTGTCGCTCACCCTGTTTGCCTAGCGAACCTCAGTTCGCACATTTGTTGGGGCAGCCCCTTACGCATCTCCCGAGCATACGACAATAGGGTACGATCCCAGAAATTCAAAATAAACGATTTAGTCCTCAAAAGGATCGCGCCCTGCCAAGACGAAGTTATGGGGAATTTCGCTCTAAATTAAAAGGAGCCGTCACGATAAAAAAATCCTCTTTGGGGGAGCCCTCATCTTACAAGGAATGGACGGGAAGGCGTTCCCTAGCCCGTTAATTCTGACTCTGTGAAACAACTCTGTGATCTAAAAAAAAAAAAATCAAGAAATCAAAAATTCCCCAAACCTTTCAACAAGTCAAAGGACCGGATCTTTTGTCAGCCCAGCAGGATACCGATGCAACCAGTACGAGGGAGATCACAAGAAAAGCAACTTAACACTGGGGCATTTGTCACTACCCAGGAAATGATGACGTGCAAATTGGCACCCATGCAACAATGCCATCAGCATGCACCATCATCATCAAATGCTACCTCATGTCAATTCAATCTTCAACGGTACGATCATATGACATTTGTCAAGCATAGTTTTCCCGGGATACGATGGTCCGCGTGAAAGGGGATTTTATTTGGCTTGATAGGAATCGGATTAATTCTGACAAGCAACCGTGGAGCACGATCGTGAGTATGATTAGACGAAGAAGGCTATTCAACCTTTTGATCGGGTACAAAGCCTTAATTTAAAGCAACGTTTGCGACAGAATCGACCTCATGTGACAGCCTTCACTTTGCATTTGCACAAACTTTCAGTTGTGGGGTATAAAATTATGACGACGTTGATGGCGATTAACACGTAGTCAGACAGTCAATAATTATCAAGACTAAAATCAAGAAGTCAGACGATAAATGATCATCAAGTTAATGTCTTGAATTGTGGCCTGGGTTATTCGAGTAATTAAGCCCGAGGGGTGTCTCTACACCTGGTGCTCTAAAGCCATCTGGTTTGGGAGTCGCTGGCCCAACACTCGTTACATGGGTAACTCAGAGCCTAAGAAAACGAGCATTACAGTAGAGGAGGCCCGAGCAGATTCGAATCGTGGCATGGGCTACTCGAGTAATTAAGCCTAAGGGGTGTCTCTACATCTGGTGCCCTAAAGCCGTCTGGTTTGGGAGTCACCGGCCTAACACTCGCTACATGGGTAACTCAAGCCTAAGAAAACGAATCTTGCGCAAGGTCAAACAAAGAATGAATGGGGCAGACCACCAGCTTGTCTCGAACCGTGGCCTTTGTTACTCGAGTAAATAAACCCGAAGGGGTGTCTGTACACCTAATGCCCCAAAACCGTCTGGTTCGGGAGTCATTGGTCCAAAACTCGTTAAATGGGTAGCTTTGAAAAGCCTAAGAAAACGAGACAAGTGAAGTGGACTAATAAAGAGAAAAGATAATGCGAAAAACTCTCGGCCTTAAACAAGAAGTCAGGAAAGAGAAACCCCTACTGAATGCTGCATCGCACAGTGCATTTGTCACATGACGTCAATCCTGCTAAGGACGTTGTCGAGAATGGAGACAGAATGCCTTTGACGAGGGAAGGTAGTTCTTTCGAATTCGACCTTACTCACATACACTGACCATGAATGCTTGAAGGTGTTCTTATGACTTCATAACTCGTCAAATAAAAAATCATCAACTCACGAGGGATTAAAAAAAAAAAACTTCCAATCTAGTACATTCACAGTTCACAACTTGCTAGATTGTGCGATCAATAGATATTCAATTTCATGTGCTTTAACTGCATTTTTGTCGAAATTATAATATCTTTGTGTTGAACTAACACTAACGGCCCGAGCCTTCAAGTTTTGGCATTTGTTAGTCATCTGATATGCAGGATCTTGCAGAGCTGTGGATAACTCAGAACAGTCAACATCGCGAGTTTTCAATAGAAATCCTCGGTAACAACATGTGTCAAGGCTGGGGCAGTTAAGAATAGTGAAAATGGAGGGAAGCTGAGGCTGCACAAAACTCTTCGGCATTAGGCCTCTCCCCAATCCTGACTATCACTGCCTCGACATCTAATTGATCCATGTGCATGAGCATATATAAGGATGATATAATGCGGGACAACAGCATATCGGCCAGCAGAAATGATCAAAAGGCCAAAGAGCCCAACATAGCTGTCGATCATCACAAAGAGCGAAACAGACTGCCTCAAATGAAGACAACCAAGAACAGGCAGAGTACCAAACCAATGTTGAAGTCTAGAACTACACTTCACAATGAGGCGTGATCCGATCAAATGTTGGCAAACAATGACGACGGTCGAATCGTATCATTTGACTGAACAGGGGTCATTTCTATCTAAACATATGTGTGCGCATGCATCTGTCCATAACATATCTGCCAGATCATGCATAACATCTTTTTCATACATGCAGGTACGATCAAAATGAAAATCTTCAGGAAAGTACAAGCAAGTCGCTTTCAACCTCACAAATGATCAGACTGTGATGGCTTTTGCGGCATGGTACGTGGACGATGTTGGGGGGGAGATCCAGGACAAAAGCCGATCACACATCCCATTTCAAATCGAAGCAATCAACGACCCCTGGGAAGGGCTGGTATCCAAACAAGAAGTGAACCTGGGAAGGCATCCAAGCAACCCACAACAAAGTGGTGAGCAAACCTGGGAAGGCATCCAAGCAACCCACAACAAAGTGGTGAGCAAACCTGGGAAGGCATCCAAGCAACCCACAACAAAGTGGTGAGCAACCCTGGGAAGGCATCCAAGCAACCCACAACAAAGTGGTGAGCAAACCTGGGAAGGCATCTAAGCAACCCACAACAAAGTGGTGAGCAAACCTGGTAAGGCATCCAAGCAACCCACAACAAGGTGGTGAGCAACCCTGGGAAGGCATCCAAGCAAACCACAACAAGGTGGTGAGCAACCCTGGGAAGGCATCCAAGCAAACCACAACAAGATGGCGAGCACCCTGGGAAGGGCTGAGATCCAAACTAACACCCTGGGAAGGGCTGGTATCCAAACAACTAACACCCTGGGAAGGGCTGAGATCCAAACTAACACCCTGGGAAGGGCTGGTATCCAAACAACTAACACCCTGGGAAGGGCTGGTATCCAACCACTAACACCTTGAGAAGGGCTGATATCCAAACAACTAACACCCTGGGAAGGGCTGAGATCCAAGACAACCAACCGGCGACGATAACCGGGGGTTACGAGATGGGTGACCGGCGACGATACCCGGCCCCGACAAGACAATCGACCGGCGACGATAACCGGCGATTACGAGATGGATGTCCGGCGACGAAAACCGGCTCCGACAAGATAACCAACCGGCGAAGATACCCGGGGGTTACGAGATGGGTGACCGGCGACGATACCCAGCCCCGACAAGACAATCGACCGGCGACGATAACCGGCGATTACGAGATGGATGTCCGGCGACGAAAACCGGCTCCGACAAGATAACCAACCGGCGACGATACCCGGGGGTTACGAGATGGGTGACCGGCGACGATACCCGGTCCCGACGAGACAATCGACCGGCGACGATAACCGGCGATTACGAGATGGATGTCCGGCGACGAAAACCGGCTCTGACAAGATAACCAACCGGCGACGATACCCGGGGGTTACGAGATGGGTGACCGGCGACGATACCCGGCCCCGACAAGACAATCGACCGGCGACGATAACCGGCGATTACGAGATGGATGTCCGGCGACGAAAACCGGCTCCGACAAGATAACCAACTGGCGACGATACCCAGGGGTTACGAGATGGGTGACCGGCGACGATACCCATCCCCGAAGAGACAATCGACCGACGACGATAACCGGCGATTACGAGATGGATGTCCGGCGACGAAAACCAGCTCCGACAAGATAACCAACCGGCGACGATAACTGGGGGTTACGAGATGGGTGACCGGTGACGATACCCAGCCCCGACAAGACAATCGACCGGCGACGATAACCGACGATTACGAGATGGATGTCCGGCGACGAAAACCGGCTCCGATAAGATAACCAACCGGCGACGATACCCGGGGGTTACGAGATGGGTGACTGGCGACGATACACGGCCCCGACGAGACAATCGACCGGTGACGATAACCGGCGATTACGAGATGGATGTCCGGCGATGAAAACGGGCTCCGACAGGATAACTAACCAGCGACGATAACCGGGGGTTACGAGATGGGTGACCGGCGACGATACCCGGCCCCGACGAGACAATCGACCGGCGACGATAACCGGCGATTATGAGAGGTATGTCCGGCGACGAAAACCAGCTCCGACAGGATAACCAACCGGCGACGATAACCGGGGGTTACGAGATGGGTGACCGGCTACGATACCCGGCCCCGACAAGACAACCAACCAGCGACGATACCCGATGGTTACGAGATGGGTGACCGGCGACGATACCCGGCCCCGACAAGACAATCGACCGGCGACGATATCCAGTGATTACGAGACGAGCGACCGGATACGAAACCCGGTGCGGACAAGACGATTGCGTGAGGCATTGACACCCTTACGAATGTTTTGCATGCTTTGCATCTTGTGTTGCATCATAAGCTATATGTGTTGCATCATGTATGTACTGTCATTCTTATGCACTGTCATTCATGCATCGTGTGTCTACTTCTTTATCATGTTCATTTCATTTAACATTTCATAAACATGATAAAGAGGGGCAGCTGTAGACACCCAAATTTTGCGTTTCCTATACTAACCTTGACAGGAGGGCAAAATCGTCAATTAACCCAGCCTACGAGACGGAAGGTGGACATAAGTGCGAACACTCAAAACCACCACGACGACTTGTGATCAAGGTTGACACGACGACGGGCGAAGCAAACACCCATGAATGATGTGGCACTTTTCCCAGCGGTTCCCGGACTGCAAAATGCAAGCCTTTCAGCAGAAACCGATGATCCGACACGAGAATCGAGGTGCGGTTCAGAAAATGAGAAAATCAGCCCACCCAGCCGCGGATTAATCTGCGGCCAGACGATTAAAATAATGGTAGTGCGCGAGACGGCTGAAGTGCGAGGCGGGCGCGGGGAAACCGAGGCCAGCCCCTTATCAGGCCATTTTGCATACAGAAACAAAAGGAGAGGAAGAAGGCAGCGGCGGGAGCAGCTGAAAAAAGAAGAAGAAAACAGCAAAAAAGAAGAGGAAATCAAGAGAGAAAAGAGAGGAAAATAGTGAGGAATTGTATCCATTTTGTGAGATTATATATCATATATTTTTACTCTACTCATTATACAAGTTCATACATATTGTGAGGATCATTTGCAAGGTGAAAAACCCTTTGTTATAGCATTTTGTTTTATCATTTTTGTTAAGTTTTTTGTCATCCGAATTATATTAAATGTAATTGCTCTTGTATATTGTTGTGAATCCATGGATTGAGGGCTATTAGTGAGGGTTCCAAATGGAGCGAGATTCCTCCTAATGGCCCAATGATATCCATTTGGTGAATTTTTAGCTCGTCGTAATGATGTATCGTGCATAGATTGTTTAAATTGCTATTTTAGGATCTTGTGGGTGTGTAGCGATTTTGGATGTGAGCCTAGGAGCGCGACCCCGAGGTCCAAATCCGATGATGGACATCTTTTGATATATGTAATAAATTCGATATACCTTTCATTGTAAATATGTAATCGTCGGGCCTTAAAACGACGCCAAGGCGAGAATCGTGGTTAAGGCCCCGTCATAGTGAAAGTATGCGATTGTGGGCGTTCGGAGTTATTTTGATGGCTTACATGCCCATGAGTAGCCCCAACGCATTTTAATGCTTGATTTGATTTATGACATGAAATTGATTTCAAAGCTAAACGATAAGATTTTCACAAAATCAATCAAACTAGGTTATTAGAATCACGAGGCTAAAATTTGAAAATGCTAATGGATGTCGATTCCTATTTAACGAGAAGGCTAAAGGAAAAAATCGATTTCAAACATCAAAAAATGGTTTTATAAAAATAAGCAACGTTTTATTAAATCTTTGTGCATAGGGTTAAAGAGATCCTAGAAGTTGCCCATCATGCTATTTACGAAAGTAACGTATAGATCTCGATTCCTATTTTGACGAAGGTTTAGAAAACTCTTGTTTTGCCCAAGCGACACCTAATGAAAATCTCATAAAGTTTTTGACAATTAAAATCAAACCTTTCTCATAAAGCTTTCTCGTATGAGCCGAATGACATTTTAAGCATTCTCAAAAGAAAGCACGACTTTTCATCAAAACCCAAATGGTTTCTTCATGCAAACTCACCACGACATTCACATAGGCACACACACACACACACGCGCACATACACACACACATTCAAGAATTAAAGGATAGCAAAAGCATCAAGATTGCGGTAACCGTATTTCACGGAAGTCGGGGGGTGCCTAACACCTTCCCCTCGGTTAAGCAAGCCCCCGAACTCTATGAATCTCGGTTCGCAGACCAATTAATTCGGAGTCACATATGAGCCAGCGATTACGAAAACGAAACTCGGATGAGTTGGTACATCCATTTCAAATATACCAACTGGCGACTCTGTTAATTGGCTCATCATAAAAAACGATCTTTCAAAACCCCGTCGACATTAAGGCCGACCTTTTCCAAAGAATCATCTAATGAAAAGGCTAAAATCGGAAAGGGTGATAATCACCGCATTAGGACGAAAAAACCGGCGTCGACAAAACCCTAAGAAGGAACTTGGAGACTTTTATTATTATTATTCTACTTTTCTAGAGGGAGATTTTGTGAAGTTTATTGTGGATTATTATTGTTCAAGTGCTGGATATTGATGTGGGTTAAACTTTACTTTGGATTTTATTCTTCAATTTGGTTTGATCAATCTACTTCTTCTTACTTCAATTGATTGTTTACTCTCCATGTTTAGTTTTGATCCCATAATGGCTTTAGGTTCAGACATGAACTAATCTCCATTATGGGATTCTAACAGATTTTAATATGTAGTCTAATTATAAGCTTGACTGTTACATTGTTTTGCATATCATAAGGAACTTCTATCATGATTGTTTTGCTTGTGTGAATGCTTGATCACCATTCGACTTCAGTACTTGTATGGAATTGAAAAATAACTTATAAGTATGGATTGTAATCATGATAGCTTGTGAATATGAGGCTTAATTGGATAGTTTAATATTTTGTGAATCAGATAGAAGTATACTGTTTCACCGTAGGAGCTAAAATAAGGGCTTGTGCTTAGAATCACTATAATTGCAATTTCACATAGAAATATAGTGATTTTGATTATAGTGGTGATTACATGGTGTCTATCGAGTATGGATATTATGTAAGTAGGTCATAATGCATTGACAAATGGTTATGTCTATTTTAGTGACCTTGGCTACTTTTCTGTGATATGTGAACTGTCTAGCATGATGGTGATAATTAGGTGAACTATTAAATGAAGTTAGGATCCCATTAATTCCAGGCTTGATATATTTCGTTAGTACTTGCATAGTTAGTTATTAATTGATATAGAAATAATTTTGTCACCAAAAGTAAGTCGATAGTTTAGGCAAATAAGTATAGTGATAGAACTGATGCATAGTGATTTAATTTAATCCTTTCTCTGTGGGACGATACTCTACTTCCTCTCTATTACTTGTTGACCGTATACACTTGCACGAGTTAGAGCTCTTTTATTAAAGACTTAAAAAGAGGCAACAAGTTTTTGGCGCCGTTGCCGGGGACAGGCGTTTAGATTTTTATTATTATCATCAGTTTTAAGCTATATTGTTTGACTTAGACAAATCTAATCTTTTCTCATTTCTATTTTTATTTTTGTTTTGGTTTCAGGTACTTGTAAAATTTTTATGCACACACGATCATCCAACTCAGAATTGACACCAGCGCAGGATAATATTGACGGAAGAGGTTGGAAAGCAAGAGTGCATAGGAATTTACAAGCACAGTTGGAAGGAACTATACCGAATATGGCGGAAGAACAAAGAGTAGAGCAAAGAGAGGAACATAAAGCTTTAAGGGACTATTCCATGCCAAACATCACTGGATTGCAGTCTAACATAGTCAGACCGGCAATAGCAGCAAATACCTTTGAGATTAAACCAGGAACCATTCAAATGGTGCAAAATTCGGTCCAGTTTGGGGGTGCTGCTACAAACGATCCTAATGAGCATCTTTTGAGTTTCATTGAAATTTGTGATACATTCAGATACAACGGGGTGACAAAGGATGCCATTCGACTAAGACTGTTTCCATTTTCATTAAGGTATAGAGCAAGATGTTGGCTTCATTCTTTGCCTGCAGGATCAATCACTACATGGGAGGACCTAGCACAAAAGTTTCTAGCCAAGTTTTTCCCAATGGCTAAAACTATAAAACTGAGGACAGCAATTTCTCAATTTGAGCAACAACAGGGTGAGTCCTTATACGAGGCTTGGGATAGGTACAAGGAGATGCTACGGAAGTGTCCGCATCATGGGATGCTAGATTGGATGGTTATCAACACATTTTATAATGGATTGGGATGGCAGTCTAGGCAGATGGTAGATGCAGCTGCGGGTGGAGCTCTAGGGGCAAAGAGCTATGACGAGGCTTATAACCTTATTGAGACTATGGCAGCAAATGATTTTCAAAATCCTACAGCCAGAACGCCACAGCCCAGAGTTGCAGGTTTGTTGGAAGTGGATGCTATTACCCAGTTGTCAGCACAGATGGCGGCTATGGCAAAGAAAATAGATTCGTTGTCGGAAAGCAAAGCCAAGTCAGTTGCCTTCGTATGTGAGATTTGTGCGGGGTCGCACTCAACAGATCAATGTGCTATCAACTCGGAGTCAGTGCAGTATGTGAACACTTACAGGAAAGACCAAGGTCAGTTTCAGAGCACATACAACCCCAACAACCGCAATCATCCAAATTTTAGTTGGTCAAATAATCAAGGAAATCGGCAACAACAGTTTCAGCAGAATCAACAGTTTCCATCTCAGCCAGCGCAGCAACAGTATGCTCCACGACCACCTTTTCCACCAGGATATTCTCCACAACAACATCCTACTCCATATGCACCTCAGCAAGAAAAGAAATCAGAAATGGAGGAGATGATGTTAAAGTACATGGAAAATACAGAGGTGATGATTAAAAGCTAGGCAGTGGCTATTAAAAATCTGGAAACTCATATGGGGCAAATGGTGACTATGCTTAATAGCAGGCCCTAGGGTTCATTGCCAAGTAACACAGAGGCAAATCCACGGAGAGAGGGTAAGGAACAGTGTCAGGCCATTACACTCAGATCGGGAAAGCAATATTCAGGAAATGCACCAAGCACTGCAGCACCGAGTTTACAAAGGGATGACATTGGGGTAGAAACTGAGACAGAAATTGAACCTGAACAGAAAGAGATGAAGGATGAGTCCAAGTCGCAGCAAGTAGAGAAGGAGAAAGCAAGTTCAGATAAGAATCCTGTGAATACAGTACCACAAGTTTACTCTCAAGTTCCGTATCCGCAGAGATTGAACAAGCAGAGGGACGATAAACAATTCAGAAAGTTTTTGGAGGTTTTTAAGAAACTACAGATCAACATACCCTTCGCGAAGGCATTGGAACAAATGCCAAGTTATGCAAAGTTCATGAAGGGTATATTGTCGAGGAAGAGAAGGTTAGACGAATTTGAGACAGTGGCATTAACGGAAGAATGCAGTGTAGTGCTTCAGCGTAAATTACCTCCAAAGCTTAAAGATCCGGGCAGTTTCACAATTCCATGCACGATCAGAAAGATGAGCTTTGATAAATGTTTGTGTGATCTCGGGGCAAGTATCAACCTGATGCCTTTGTTTGTATTCAGTCAGTTGGGATTGCCGGAGCCAAGACCAACAAATATTTCTCTGCAGTTAGCTGATAGATCTATCACATATCCACGGGGGATAGTGGAGGACGTACTGGTGAAAGTGGACAAATTTATCTTTCCGGCGGACTTCATTATTCTAGATTATGAGGAAGACAAAAATATACCAATCATACTAGGGCGGCCATTCCTAGCCACGGGGAGGACTTTAATAGACGTGCAGAAAGGGGAGCTTACAATGCATGTACATGATCAGGAGGTGACGTTTAACGTTTTCAAAGCAATGAAGCTCCCAACCGATGAAGAAGAATGCTTCAGAGTAAACTTGGTGGATAGTATAGTGCATGATGAAGTTGAAAGTTTGTTGGGCTATGAACCACTGCAGAGAGTGATTGCTGAAAATTCAGATTTGGAGGATGAAGAATGTGCCGAACTTGTGCAATATTTGGATACCACCCCCAAATTCAGAAAATTCAGAACACCTATCGAGCCACTTACGAAAGCAGGAGAGACATCGGTAAAGTTGAAACCATCTTTGGAGACACCTCCCGAACTTGAACTTAAACCACTTCCATAACATCTCAGGTACGCATTTTTAAATAAAGATTCAAAGCTACCTGTGATTATTTCTTCTGCACTAACATTTTTTCAGGAGGAAAAGTTGATACGAGTGCTTAGAGAGTTTAAATCATCTATTGGATGGACCATAGCAGATATCAAGGGGATAAGCCCTTCTTTTTGCATGCATAAGATCCTGCTGGAAGATGGTAGTAAACCGACAGTTGAACAGCAAAGAAGGCTCAATCCTATAATGAAAGAAATGGTTAAGAAGGAGATACTAAAATGGCTGGATGCGGGAATAATCTACCCTGTTTCGGACAGTTCATGGGTGAGCCATGTGCAGTGTGTACCAAAGAAGGGTGGAATGACCGTTGTCACCAATGAGAATAACGAGTTGATCCCAACGCGAACCGTAACAGGGTGGAGAATTTGCATGGACTACCGCAAGCTTAACAAAGCTACAAGGAAGGACTATTTTCCACTTTCGTTTATCGATCAGATGTTGGACCGACTGGCGGGTCATGAGTACTATTGCCTTCTGGATGGGTATTCAGGCTACAATCAGATTATGATAGCTCCAGAAGACCAGGAAAAGACTACTTTTACATGTCCATACGACACTTTTGCCTTTAGAAGGATGTCTTTCGGGTTGTGCAATGCTCCGGCCACTTTTCAGAGATGTATGACAGTGATTTTTTCAGACATGGTCGAACAGAATGTTGAGGTATTTATAGACGACTTCTCGGTATTTGGTGATTCTTTCGATCTATGTCTTGAAAATTTGGTAATGGTTTTAAAGAGATGTGTTGAGACAAATTTAGTACTGAATTTGGAGAAGTGCCATTTTATGGTACAAGGAGTCATACTGGGACACAAAGTGTCGAAGAAAGGCATTGAGGTGGATAGGGCAAAGCTGGAAACGATTGAGAATTTACCTCCACCTACGTCAGTAAGAGGTGTCCGCAGTTTTCTTGGTCATGCAGGCTTCTACCGCAGATTCATCAAGGACTTCTCCTAGATAACTAAACCATTGTGTAGTTTATTGGAGAAGGATGCACAGTTTAATTTTGATGAGGCTTGCATGAGGGCATTTAAGCATTTAAAGAATAAGTTAACTTTAGCACCAGTTATCACAGCACCAGATTGGGCGTTGCCATTTGAGCTGATGTGTGATGCCAGTGATTACGCAGTAGGGGCTGTTTTGGGGTAAAGGAAGGAGAAGATGTTTCATGTGATATATTATGCCAGCAAGACCCTTACAGATACACAGTTAAACTACACCACCATAGAGAAAGAGTTATTGGCAGTGGTGTACGCCTTTGATAAATTTAGGTCATATCTGATAGGCACAAAGGTAATAGTGTATACGGATCACTCGACAATTCGACACTTAGTGGCGAAGAAGGATTCAAAGCCCAGGTTGATCAGGTGAATATTGCTATTGCAAGAATTTGATTTGGAGATCAAGGACAGGAAGAGTACCGAAAACCAAGTGGCAGACCACTTGTCTCGACTAGAGCAGCCAAAAAGGGAGGTAGACGGCAAAGTTGAAATTAATGAATCCTTTCTGGATAAGCAGTTGTTTGTGGTGCAAGGGGAAGTGCCATGGTTTGCGGATTACGCGAATTACTTGGTGAGTAAGATGATACCTTCTGACTTGGTGGGGCATCAAAAGAAAAAGTTCCTGCATGATGTTAAATGGTATATATGGGATGACCCGTATTTGTTTAAACAGTGTGCGGATCAAATGATAAGAAGGTGTATCCCATATAGTGAAACCGAAGGGATTTTACAGGATTGTCATTCTTCTGTATATGGAGGACATTGTGGAGGAGAGAGAACAACGGCTAGAGTACTTTAAGCAGGATTCTACTGGCCGACAATCTTTAAAGATGCTTACAGTTTTGTTCAGCGGTGTGATAGATGTCAGAGAGTTGGTAATATTTCAAAGAGGAATGAAATGCCTTTGAATACAATCCTTGAAGTAGAAGTTTTCGACGTTTGGGGGATTGATTTCATGGGCCCTTTCGTGTCTTCGTGCGGTAATCTCTACATCTTATTAGCAGTTGACTATGTGTCTAAATGGGTAGAAGTGGCAGCACTCCCGACAAATGATGCCAAGGTAGTCCTAAAGTTTTTGCATCGCAGTATTTTCACTAGATTTGGGACTCCTAGGGCCATTATTAGCGATGAAGGTAGTCGCTTCTGCAACAGGCAGTTCACCGCGTTGTTGGCCAAGTATGGGGTAAATCATCGTATTGCTACAGCTTATCACCCCCAGACGAACGGCCAAGCGGAAGTATCCAATCGAGAAGTAAAAAGAATCCTCGAAAAAATTGTGAATCCGACGAGGAAGGATTGGTCCTTAAAGCTAGATGACGTTGTGTGGGCATATAGGACTGCGTACAAAACTCCGTTAGGTATGTCACTGTTTCAGCTGGTTTATGCAAAAGCTTGTCATATTCCGATGGAGCTAGAACACAAGGCATATTGGGCAATTCGGAAGTTGAACTTTGATTCGACAGCTGCAGGGGAGAAGCGTTTACTCCAAATCAATGAGTTGGACGAATTTCGACTACGGGCTTATGAAAACTCGAAGCTGTATAAGGAGAAGGTGAAGAAATGGCATGATCGTAAGATCATTTAAAGAACATTCGAACCGGGACAAAGAGTTCTACTTTTCAACTCCAGACTTAAACTTTTTCCCGGGAAGCTAAAATCAAGATGGTCAGGACCATTCATAGTGAAGACGGTCTTTCCGCATGGTGCGATTGAAGTATACGATAAATTCCCGGACCAGTCGTTCAAAGTGAATGGACAGAGGTTGAAGCATTACTTTGGGGATGAGGTGGACAGACAGAAAGTCACCTTAATCCTTTCTGCGACATGAGAATCAGAGACAGTCAAGCTAATTGACTATAACTTAGCGCTATCTGGGAGGCAACCCAGCATTTTAATTCTCTATTTTGCTTTAGTTTAGTCATTTAACTTTGTTTTAAAAAAAAGGGGGGGGGGTTCTGTAACTAATTTTGGATTTGGTTGATGTGTGTGCAGGTGGAAACTTGAATTGGCCAAAAATTGACTAAGTGTGCCTATAAGCGCTGGCAGCGCCCTACCAAGTATACACATAGCGCCTGAAGCGCTAGAGCCATGCCAAGACACAATTCAGCGCCAGCGACGCTACACCAAGCCACGACATACTGCAAGACAGCGCTATTAGCGCTCAACCTAGCATACACATAGCGCCAGAGGCGCTACACCTCGCCACGAGCTGCTGTAACATAGCGCCAGAGGCGCCCACTCCATTCAATCCATAGCGCTAGAAGCGCTCAACGCTTCACAAAGCAAGCGCCATCAGCGTTATCCCAAACCCTTAGCTACTGCAATCTAGTGCCAGCAGCGCCCGACCTGTACAAAAGCCAGCGCCAGAAGCGCTCTACAGGGGATTCGAAAAAAAAAAGATAAAACCCTAGATCGGGCTAAAGGAGGGTTTCAACACACAACTCAAGCCTTATTTCTTCTTCTAGCCGACTTCAACCGCTGCTATTCTCCATTCTTACCGATTTGAGCTTTATAACACCAACAAAATCGATATCCACACTACCCATTACCGGCACATCACTTTTGCAACCAAGGACTTTTCTTCTCATAGCTAAAGAGGATTAAATATTCTACATATGGGCACTAACAATTTCAAGTAAGTTTTATATTTTTGAGCAATTAAAACTTGAAATTGTTGGCTAGAGATTTGAATTGCTAGTATTTGGAGAAAGTTCTTGGTTTTGATTGTGCACCCAATTGAGTTTGTGTTTGGTCAATTGGGATTGGGTTTAAGTTTCATTTGTCTATCTTTATGCTTGCAAGTTATGGGAGATTTCATTGTGCTAAATTGGGTTATTCATAAGTTTGGGGGAAGCATTGTCTAAGGGTTTTTAAAGTGTGCCTACCAAGTGTTCGACAGATTGTCCCAACGAAATTTTGAGTTCTTTTGGGTCTTGAATTGTGTTTAATTGGTTATTAATGGCGCCCAAAAGACATAGAGGGGAAAGCTCAGGTTCGTCAGTTGTTGTGAAATATGATAAGAAGAAATTTGTTAGCCGGTAAGCAAGTGATAGGTTTAAAAATTGGTCCTCTGGGAAATCACTAATTTCTGAGCGTGGCTTGCTACCTATTGAGCGGGTAGATGGGGAGTTAGCTCAAATGATACGCAGCCGAAAGTGGATGGTATTTACTGCACAACCCGAGCCAGCTGCAGTTAATATTGTGAAGGAGTTGTATGCCAATGCTAAAGAAGCTAATGGAAATATGGTTATGGTTCGGGGACAAGAAATAAATGTGGGGCGTAAAGCTATTAACGCGTATTATGGGTTGCAGAAGATTCACAGGGATGGCTATACGAAGTACTTGCAAGAAGATTTGGATTATTCTGAGATTATAGAAGCCCTCTGTGAGCCAGGGACAGAATGGAAGTTAACAGACCAACAAGAAGTCGTGCACTTCCCGTCATCCAAGTTGAGCAGATATGGAAAAGCATGGCATGCTTTTATATGTGCTAAGTTGATGTCGTGCCGCCATATGAGTGATGTAATTAATCAGCGGGCGGCGTTATTGTTTTGCATTGCCAACGGGAAGACAGTGGATATTGGGGAGATAATTCATGAATCTATCGTGCACGCGCTTGAGGGTAGTACCACAGGTGGACTGCCTCACCCTTCATTGATCACAGATTTGTGCCGTCGTGCTGGGGTCAAGTGGGATAAAGATGAACTTATGCAGGCCCCATTGCCTCCAATTGATCATGTTGCAATGGGACGGTACAGAGTATGGGGTGGAGGTGAGTCGCACCCGAGGGGCTTAGGTTTCATTCTACCACAGGAGCAGCCACAGGAACAGCCACCACATGTTGAGGATCCGGTTCTAGCCCCCACTATAGTTGAGACTATCCGACAGGACCTTCGGCACCATACTCGACGGATAGACTTAGTGGCAGGATCGATTCAGAGGGGTTTTGATCGGATGACTCGACAGCAGAGTCGACTTGCTCAGCGCCAGGCGGAGATTTATGCCTATAATGTTAATTGTTCAACAGCCTTGGCAGATATGTTTGGGCGGTTGAATCCTTCAGCAGGACCATTCCAGTTTCCACCAGCTCCTCCTCTTTCTATTTACCCACCACCTGACTCACCTCCTGATGCGGATGATGATGATGACGCTGCCGATGGCAGTGATGATGAGTAGTGTTTCTCATCAGGGGAGTCCTCTGTTCTTAATTTCTTATTATTTTTCAATGAGGACATTGTTTTGTTCAGTTTGGGGGGTAGTTTTTTTTGTTTTCATGCATATAGATTTGTATGTTTCATTGTGTTTAGACTTGTTGCATGATAGTTGCATTCTGTTTTAGGTTGTGTTATGCATCTAGTTTCATGAATTAAGCATAAATTGATATAGTATCTAATGTGGCCAATGATAAGACTAGTTTCATGGTTTTAACTTGAGAAGAATTGAAAACTAGTGCTTAGTGATGACTTTGATTAGGAAGTGAAGTTTAACTTGTCTGAAACTTTTGTTAGTAAGGAAAGCACATAATCAATTGTTTTGATCAATTTAATTTAAATTGTTGCATAATTTTCTTCTGGTGGAAGATTTGGGTTAAAACTTGATGATATCGGTGAAACGTCCATTAAATCAAAAACAGGCAAGAATCTAAGTTTGGGGGAATCTTGGGGTAAAAAAAAGAGAATTAGAAAATGTTGAACCTTTCCTAATTGAAGAATGAATCATGTGGTGGGTTGAGATGGAGCGTAAAACGCACTCACTCATAAACACATGGAATGAGATGGAGCGTAAAACGCACTCGTTCAAAAGAAAATGAGATGGAGCATAAAATGCACTCATTAAAGAGAGAAAAAATTTGTTTTAAATTCCTGGGGAAGGGTTTAAAAAGGATTTAAATGTGTTAAATAACCTTAGTGATACCCCTATGCTTAGTGATTGCTTGAATCAGTTGAAATTGGTTGTGTTCACGGGTTGAATTGAGTTACAATTGAAAGTTTTCTTCTAAGAAGTCAATTATGTGATGGATTTGAATTGTAATTGATTGAAATGGTTGATATACACACACGCACGACATGGGTGATGACAGGTGTAACTTAACTAATTGGTTAGAGTTAGAAACTTTGCATTGGTTAGAGATTCTACTTAAGTATGTATGATATCTTTGAGGCCTGATGTTGGATACTATGTTGGTTGATTGTTTGATTCGTAGGCATGATAGTTAGTTTGCATTTGCATCATTGTATTGCTTGGGGACAAGCAATTGGTTAAGTTTGGGGGTATTTGATGAGTGGGTTTTATACCTACGAAACAGGTATTGTTAGACTTAATTATTGTGGTCTTTAAGTGTTTTTAGTATTATTTTATTTGTTTTTGTGTTTATTTATTGTAGGTTGGAGCTAGAGAGGCAAAAGGGTAAATTTGGAGCTTAAAATACACTTGGTGGCATTTTTGTAATTCCTGGACATGGGCTAGCGCCAGAAGCGCTTGGAGTAGTACTAAGCTAGCGCCAGAGGCGCTAATTCACGAATTGTGATGCCAAAGTTCAGCTGGAAAGGAAAAGAAGAAGCCAATTCGGAAGAGGATTTTAGTGAATATTGATCAGATAGTGAGAAAGAAACCCTAAGAAGGAACTTGGAGACTTTTATTATTATTATTCTACTTTTCTAGAGGGAGATTTTGTGAAGTTTATTGTGGATTATTATTGTTCAAGTGCTGGATATTGATGTGGGTTAAACTTTACTTTGGATTTTATTATTCAATTGGGTTTGATCAATCTACTTCTTCTTACTTCAATTGATTGTTTACTCTCCATGTTTAGTTTTGATCCCATAATGGCTTTAGGTTCAGACATGAACTAATCTCCATTATGGGATTCTAACAGATTTTAATATGTAGTCTAATTATAAGCTTGACTGTTAGATTGTTTTGCATATCATAAGGAACTTCTATCATGATTGTTTTGCTTGTGTGAATGCTTGATCACCATTCGACTTCAGTACTTGTATGGAATTGAAAAATAACTTATAAGTATGGATTGTAATCATGATAGCTTGTGAATATGAGGCTTAATTGGATAGCTTAATATTTTGTGAATCAGATAGAAATACATTGTTTCACCGTAGGAGCTAAAATAAGGGCTTGTGCTTAGAATCACTATAATTGCAATTTCACATAGAAATATAGTGATTTTGATTATAGTGGTGATTACATGGTGTCTATCGAGTATGGATATTATGTAAGTAGGTCATAATGCATTGACAAATGGTTATGTCTATTTTAGTGACCTTAGCTACTTTTCTGTGATATGTGAACTGTCTAGCATGATGGTGGTAATTAGGTGAACTATTAAATGAAGTTAGGATCCCATTAATTCCAGGCTTGATATATTTCGTTAGTACTTGCATAGTTAGTTATTAATTGATATAGAAATAATTTTGTCACCAAAAGTAAGTCGATAGTTTAGGCAAATAAGTATAGTGATAGAACTGATGCATAGTGATTTAATTTAATCCTTTCTCTGTGGGACGATACTCTACTTCCTCTGTATTACTTGTTTACCATGTACACTTGCACGAGTTAGAGCTCTTTTATTAAAAACTTAAAAAGAGGCAACAAGGGCATAAAGGACTGATCACCCACCGTGCCCGTAAGCTAAGACGGTTTATAGTTGAATTACTGTTAGACCTTTTCAAAAGTATAAAAACAAAGTTCTTGGTCCTGTGACCGCTCAGCATGATTAGTTAGTACGTCGTTTCAAATATAATAAACGAAAAGTTTTGTATTCAGAATTGATTCAGTGACTTCACAACTATTGTTTCGTTGTAGAAGTATTCTTCAATGAAAATGTTTAATTCCGATATATATTGTTTTTGTTATCTGTTAATACTTGCTGGGCAATTAAATGCTCATTCTTGTTTGAAATTAAATGTTTTCAGTTAAACCTGAACGAGTAGAAGGGTCCGGCAAGGACAAGGGCAAAGGAAAGCTGCAGGAGTAACTAGAAGTCATTATCTGTATTAGTTATAGTGTTATTATGTGATAATACTTTATATATCATGTAATTAGATACTTAAAGGTCTTCGTACTTGGGATAGCAAACTCTGATGTAATCTTTTTAAATTTTTAATTATGATAAGCAGTTTGAATGAATGGATCGTGTAGCACTAAGTACGGGTTTTAAGTACCCGAATTTGGGGGCGTCACAGGTTGGTATCAGAGCTGTAGGTTAGAAACCTTAGGTGGGGATACCTCAGGCTATAACCTTAGGCTAGATAGAAGGGTCAGAAAACAAATAACTCAAATAGAGTTTAAAGGAGATGAATTGAGGAAATTCATTGTAAAACGAAATAAAAATAATTTAAATGAAACTATTATTTGTTATGTGTATATATAACTTGTATTGTGTACTAATCGAGTTATTTAACTATGTGTAGATGGCTAGAGTTCAGGAACACCCAATAGAAATTGAGGAGCAGATCTCTCCACATACAATAGAGCCACAGCCAGTATATGAACCAGTGCAGGTGGTGGTTATAGATTCAGATTCTGATTCGGACGAAGATCCCGAAGAGGAACCTTATGAAGACGAGGCTCAGAATAATGAGGAAGTTGGGGATAATAGCATCAATCTTGAAATTCAAGAGGCTCTTGTGCAACTAGGAGCATACGCCCATCTTTTACTAAATAAGGATACCGAATTGACCACTCGACTCCAAGCTGCCAAAGAGAAAGCTAATTATTACGAGAACAAAGTGCAAGAGATGCAAGTAGAGTTGCATCAAATGAATAATGTGTGGGATGAAGAAATTCTGAAAAGAGAAAGAGCCGAGGAAGAGGCTCATAATCTCAGACAGGAAGTGCATGGTATTAAAAGGAAAGCCGATGACATGAACTACGCTTACATCACTTCGATGGAACATGTGCAGGATGAGGTTTGGACCTACCCTGATGAGATCGGGCAGTTTCATCGCTCTATTTCTCTTGCCAGGGTGATTGCTATCACCGAAGCAGAAAGGCTCAACACGATTGCCCACAGGATAACCTAGAATGATAGCATATTTTCTGAACAATGTGACAATGTTTGTAAATATGTGTACATGGTTGTATATATGATGTAAATATGGTAGTATGACTATGTATCCCACTTTTGTAGTAGTATTGGGATATCTTTTGAGAATCCTAACTCAATAGTAGTTAAGGGTTAGGATATAAGAAATCTTTTGATATAAAGGTTAGAAATAGCATGTAAATAGCAAGTAAAATGCTATAAGAAAGGGCAACTATTTTCGAATCAGCAATGCCACATCTGACTCAATCAAAAAGCTTTTTAAAAAAAACCTCCCCCCTTTTGTGTATGGAAATAGCCGATGAGCTATTGAAACGATAGAGATGTTCAAGGCTACTGTAACAGAAGCATGTTTAATGTATAATAATGTTAAATATATTTGTTATGAATAGTGTTGTTATACATTATATGAAAATGTGTTAAACCAAGAAATAGTCTACTAATAATAAATTGTATTAAACAGAAAAATGTCGCCAAAATGGAGAGGAGGAGCAAGACAAAGAACGCAGAGAGATAGAAATGAAGAATCGAATAATGATACTGAAAACGAGGGTAGGGGTCAAGAGAACCCAATGCAACAATTTGTTGAGTTACTGATGGAAGCGCTTTAAAATAGAAACCCTCCTAATCCTAATGTTAACATCAACCCTCCGGCTATACCTTTAGCAAATTTTAAAGACTTTAAAAGCGTGGGACCTCCGGAATTTCGAGGATCCACTGAGCCTATTGAGGCTCAAACCTGGGTAAAAGAAATTGAAAAAGCTTTCGAAGTAGCTAGAGTAGGTGACGAACAGAAAACCTCATTCGCTGCTTACCTGTTAAAAGGGGGAGCCAACTATTGGTGGGAAGCAAAGAAGACTGGGGTTGGAGAAGGAGTAATTAGCTGGGAAAGATTCAAGGAAATCTTTTTCGAGAATTATTTCCCAGAAAGCATGCAGAATAGAATGGAAGTTCGATTCTTAGAACTGAAACAAGGGGACATGACTGTGCCCCAATATGCTGCAAAATTTAATGAGTTGGCTAGGTTTGCTCCACACTAAGTGGACACTAAAGAAAGGAAGGCGAGAAGGTTTGAGCAGGGCCTGAAACCCTGGCTCTACAACAAGGTCGCAGTGTTGCAGATTGGTTCTTTTGGATCAATCTTAGAAAAGGCCATCATAGCTGAAGAAGGAAGTGAGGCCATGAGCCTCTATAATAAAGAAAAGAAGAATAAAGTTATAATCGAAGGAGTAGTTAAACCCGAGGGAGGCAGTGAAAGTGGAAAGAGAAAATGGAAAAACTTCGGGAATACTGAAAATAATCAGGGAGACCCAAAGAAAAGGGTCGAACAATGTAATAAATGCGGGAAAAATCACTCAGGAGAATGTTTGAAGGGAAGATCGGTATGTTATAACTGCGGACAGGAGGGACACATCTCTCCTAACTGCCCAAATCCAAGAAAGAATAGCAGATGTTTTATTTGTGGGTCGACAGACTATATGGCAAGGAATTGCCCAAAGAAAAGGATCGACGGGGGAAACTTCAATACAGGGAATAACAGTGGAAAGCTAGCTATAACCGGTCCAACTCCACCAAATAGACCAACCGCGAGGAACTTCAATATGACGGTCCAAGACACAGCAACAGCCAGAGGTGGAATTTCAGGTACTATTCCGATCAATTATATAAATGTATATGTTTGATTCGGATGCGACCTATTTTTCTTTAAATATTAAGATTACGTATACCTTTAGGGACATTAAAATTCTTTAAGTATAAGAATAAGAAAGAGGATTTCAGGAGAAGAAATAAGTTAGAAATATCATCCATTATTAAAGAATAATAAAAAGGTTGAAAGAAGAATTCAAGTTCCAATTAGTAACCAAGTTAAATGATGTCAGTTAAATATAAAATGTTAATTTCGACAATATCTTATCGGAATTCCTTTCGCGTTAAATTTCTAGAAGAACATGCATAAGTAAATGGAAGCGTATCTAAGATGGATCGAATCCCTGTCTCGAGTAAAATTTGTGTATAATAATATTTATCATACGAATAAAAGCGCGTAGTCTTATGAAGGTTCGTATGTAAGAAATAGCTGACAACAGTATGCTCGAACCAGAATTGGTGCAAGCAGACGACAAGCAATCGATTAAAATTCGTAGTAGTTCAAGATCAATAACAGAAGTAGGCTGATCAACATCAGCAAAGGCAACGTGAAAATTTGAAGAAAAGTTATCCTTATAATTTTTAAGTAGTTTTGTTTTGCGATTCCGAGGACAGAATCTTTATAAGGGGGGAAGAATGTGACAATCAAGATATTCAGATATTATTAAAATAAGAAAAATAATAAATAAATTTCTTATTTTAAGATATGTTAAGTGTGTTTGACTGCATAAATATGTTTGTGCTATGACTTTTCGTGATAAATTAGATGTGTATAATAACTGTGAAAGTATACATTTATTTGAAGAATTATATTTAATAACTGAGTTAGCTGAAATTAACTACATGATGAAATGAATAAATAATTCATTAATTTATAAATAGTGAATTAAGATGTTTGTTTTAATTAGTTAAATAATTAAATTTAATTAATTAATAATGATAGTTATTTTTATGTTATAAAAATAATTATAACATGAATGATAAAATAATATTCGATGTTTTGTTAAATGTATGTATATTAGTAATATAATGTCCAATATATATATTATATGTATGTTTGTATCAAAGTTTATGAATTAAAATTTATAATTTGAGTAAAGGGAATTATATATTAAATTATATATTTAATATATAAATAAATTGTTGAAAACATTTTATGGAAGGAAGGGAATGATTATATTTAGTCATATAAAATTTAAAAGTATTCATTAAATAAATGAGTTTAAAATAATTAATTGAATATTAATTATTTTATATTTTAATATAGTTGGTTCATCTCACAAAATGTATTATTTTATCTAATGTATTAATTCCATTTTATTGAAAGGAATTCTAATATATGTATGTGTATATTGGTAGTGCGATAACAAATTTATTCCTAATGAATAAATGAATAAAAAAAGGAATATATTAAATTCATTTTTTTTACAAAGTATGGAATATATTAAATTATATATTTGTAATGTAAATAAATTGCTAGAAAATAATTTATGGAGAGAATGAGATGATTATATTTAATTATACAAATTATACAAATAAATTTATTATTTATATTAATAAAGATATATGTAAATAAATTGTTTAAGAACAATTTATGGGAGAAGGCAAGAAATTTAATTGTAAATGCATAATTATCCAACTCCAGCTAATAATTTGTAATGTATACAATTGTAATGCATAAATTTATTTATGTGTGTAATGGATAATTATATAACGTAATATTATATATCTATGTATTACAGGGCATGTGACTTGGTAATGTACATATATGTATCATATGAACTTGCTGGAGATTAATCAGCCATGTATGCTAAACATAAGACTTTAAATATTAAGTCATGTACTTGGTATATGCTGAGAACTTAAAGGTATCATTAGTGCATTGCTGTCATTTATTAAGTAGGAGGTGGCCTTTTTCTAACATAACAGTAGTATGACTAAGCACTTAATTGGTAACTTAAAAGAGCTATAATTAGAGCAAGGGCTATTTTTAGTCCTTTTTACTCTCCATATCTGACCATTCCATATCTTCTCTCCCTCATTCTTCTTCTCATCCGTGCTATTCCATAACACCCCAAAGCAACAAAATTTTCTAAAGTTTGACAAGCTGCAACAGTAATCTGAATTGGTAGCAGGAATTAAGCCTAAAATTGATGTCAAAACTGTAATCAAGCATCAAAAGGTAATATATTAACTTTTGTTGTGTTTTTAATTAATTAGTTTAGGTGGGAATTAACTGTGAAAACAGTTGATAATTAATCATCTACGAATTGATCAACTATGAAAATTGAAATCTTAATGTATGAATGTTTTGAAATCAAAGGAATTGAAACTTATATAAAGTCAGAAACTTCGTATGTTAGTTAACTAGTTTATGTATGAGCTTGTTATGTAATTAGTTAGAAAATTGGTTGATAATGGTTGAATTAGAAACAAGGAGCATAGTTGTTGTTGTGTGGAGTAACAAGGAGGAAGAATTTGGGTTAGAATGAAAACAAAATCCCATGAAAACAGCCCACAAAAAAATGACGCACGCGTTGTGTTCGTTAAAAAGCCTATTAGAACCATTTTGCTTAAAAAAACTCAAAATTAAGTGAAGCCAAAACCCAAGTTAGGTTCATATATACTGAATATAACTAATTCAAGAGCTTGGGTAAACCAAATCAAGACGTAAAGCATTTTAAGCGCAAAATGAAATGTTAAAAATTAGGGCGTACGCCTATTTTTGACGCCCTATTTGGACTGCCTATCATACCCAAAACGGGTGACTATTATTTTTTAAAAATAGCCTTACATACCATGTATAAAATATTTAAAAATGAGAGTGATACAATACACGAGCTAAAAGTTAAAATTTCGCAAAGTCGCTACGCGAGGAACGGGCTAGCTGCCAGCAGCAGCAGCAGCCATATGGCTGCGCTGTGCAGCAGGTCGTGCAGGGCATTTTGGCTTGGTTTTTAATGCGTTTAAATTATCTGAATTGCTCAGTTAATATTTTTTAAAAATAGGTGGGTATACTACCTAAAACATAACCAAAATTCATCATAATCAAATTAGTGGTTCAAAAGTTATAAAATCATGAAATGAGCGACATGGGCATGGGGGAGCTGGACTGCTGGGCTGGCCAGGCCGTGCCTGGCAGCCAGACAGTGCACAGCAGCAGCAGCTAGGCAGTGCACAACAACTAGTTAGCTTGTTGTGTGATGTTTTTGATAAATTTGATAGTTAGCTCATGAAAAATGAAAATAAATTAATAGGTATATATAAAATAATATGTTAATTATAATTTTTATATATAAAATTATAAATACATTCAATACATGAAATAAATTAGAATTCGCTATGTAAACTTAAGTTTATGTAGGAATGCATTCATGTATTGATATTCTAAAGCTATTATGAAACATTTTGAGTAGGAAATTGTTTAAAATATAGTAAATCACTAATAAAAGAATTATATTCATAAACATACTATATTTAGTATGTTTATACCATGATATTGAGATATATTGTATATAAAAGTAAGATGAAGAGATTATATCGGAAAAAAATATATTAATAAAGACTTAGCAATTAAAGAAAGAAAAGAAATCATGTGGAGCAATTACATTAAGTATGTGTATTGAATAATTGTGATCTAAGTGTCATATGCTTGGTATATATGGCTAATGAATACCTATACTTGAACACAAATGTGTAGGATACTTGAAGTAAAGTTGTAATCGTAAACTACGAAAAAGGCAAGTTTCTTCACTTACTCTACTATTGTAGTTGAGCAAGTGTTCTAACTCGTTGTAAATTCTTTAATTCAATTCATACATTGAATGCAAGTATTCTAATTTATTACAAGTTTCCTAATTATATTTGATATATTTGTTGATAAGCTTTGATATAAGAAATATCTCTCAGTTCTAGTCTATGCTCTTGTTTCAGCTAGACTAGAGTAAATAATTCTTCATTATCCATTGCAAGTCTTGAAATATTATTGGAATTAGATAGAGCGTTCCAACCAAATTATTTTGGTATGGAATTCAAGTCTGAGACGAACATCCCTTATTTGGGAAAACTTTTAATTGTGCCGAAAGGCAATGAGAATGACGCAAGTAGTGTTGATCAACGCAGGGCATAAAGGGTTGATCACCCACCGTGCCCGTAAGCTAAGACGGTTTACAGTTGAATTACTGTTAGACCTTTTCAAAAGTATAAAAACAAAGTTCTTGGTCTTGTGACCGCTCAACATGATTAGTCAGTACGTCGTTTCAAATATAATAAACGAAAAGTTTTGTATTCAGAATTGATTCAGTGACTTCACAACTATTGTTTCATTGTAGAAGTATTCTTCAATGAAAATGTTTAATTTCGATATATATTGTTTTTGTTATCTGTTAATACTTGCTGGGCAATTAAATGCTCATTCTTGTTTGAAATTAAATGTTTTCAGTTAAACCTGAACGAGTAGAAGGGTCCGGCAAGGACAAGCGCAAAGAAAAGCTGCAGGAGTAACTAGAAGTCATTATCTGTATTAGTTGTAGTGTTATTATGTGATAATACCTTATCTATCATGTAATTAGATACTTAAAGGTCTTCGTACCTGGGATAGCAAACTCTGATGTAATCTTTTTAAAAATTTAATTGATAAGCAGTTTGAATGAATGGATCGTGTAGCACCAAGTACGGGTTTTAAGTACCCGAATTTGGGGGCGTCACAACCGCTACAAGATCAACTCCTTGATTTCTTCAAGCTCCTCCAATGACTCCAAATTCAAGGATTAAACATAAGCTACAAAGTGTATGTAGCACTCTAAAGGTGATCCACCAAGAAATGATTATTGAAGAAACAAATTACGATTTCCTAGAAATCTTGGATGGCTAATCCTATGTGTTCTTCACTTCCTAACTCTTAAGATTTCAAGAACACCCGTAAGATAACAAAATCAATTTCTCAAATATTATGATACTTGCAATTTGATGATACTTACAAGTATACATATTCTCCTAACCCTTAAGATTAATATGAATACTTCCTTTCTCACTAAACATATGTTTCTTGCATAATCAACATTAAGCAAGAAAATTACATTAGTCTTTAATTTGTATTTCACTTGCATTTGCATTTCACTTGCATTTCAATTAATAAGACTAATTCTCACTCCTAAACTCTTTAGAAATTAATGTATTAATTTAATTCCCAATCTAACTAGGAATTAAATAACAATAATAATAATAAGATTTCTCCTATTAATTTATAAGTCAATATTTCTCCAAATACATAATTATAAATATTAAGCCATTCAATTTATTCCACTAATAAATTAAATACTTAATTTATTATCATTAAGCCAATCATTTCTAAAATAATATTTTTCTTTTGCGGTGTGACCCTTTTGGTTCAATATTATGCCGATAGTAAAATAAATAAATTAGAACCATTCTAATATTATTTATAATGAATTAAACTCCTTTAATTCATATATAAATAAATAATATTTATTCTACATCATGAGAGACACCTTATGATAATGTATCATGACTATTTGTATAATATGAAATCAACGTTTAATCACATAGAATCTATTCAGTAGTAGTTACCGTACAATTCAATCCTTCTACCATACAATGTCCCGATTAAACATAAGACATGGAATTACTGACAAGTCTTATTTATTTAATCATATGCATTTCGATTTAAGAATGCACAACTTTGATTAATGTAAATTAGAAACTCCTTTCTAATTTTCATTCAACCCTAACCAGGGATTTCCGAGCTGTCATTTATCAAATCGCATAGGACATTCTCGATCTCCCTTTATCAGAAATGGTAGATCTTTTGTTGATCATTCACATACTTCCATGTATATTTTATTATACCCGTACATACCCTATAACATACTCTAAGGTATTAAGGAATATGACAAAGTATAACTCAGAATACACAAGGTACTATGATGATCTCAAGTCCAAGGATCACTTGTACTACTATCACTTTAAGAACTCATATTGACAGGTGAATAAAACTCCATTAGGGTTCTTTAAGCGAGTCACGTTTAGTGAACTTATTCTCCAATAAGCACCTACATACTTGTTTTACTGTCTCCACACAAATGATTATGAGATCAATCATCATCTTCAAAAAATCAAGCATAATATGTACTAATCTATCCGGAATCAATAACCCCATATTAGTGATCCATCGATTAGGAACATTTTAGTTTTTTTGAGCTATCTTGAATTTAGATCTCATTGGCATGATCTCATCATGATTCTAAAAGCATTGCTCTAAAACTATGGGTTTATCACATTTATTAATTCAACTAATTAACATGGATAAAATATGCTTTTGATTCTTTTATTAATAATTGAATAAGATTACAAAATAAATGCTTATCACATCAAATTAATGTGATTGGCTTGAAGGCATATTACTTTCAGATTGCAAGCAAAAAATTATCCACCTCGACATTAAACCTCAAAATATCCTCTTAGACGAGAACTATAATGGGAAAGTATCGGATTTTGGGTTGTCTAAGTTGATCGACAGAGACCAGAGCCAAGTTGTGACCACCATGAGAGGCACTCCTGGCTATCTAGCTCCCGAATGGTTAAGTTCTGGCATCACATAAAAGGTTGATGTATATAGCTTTGGAGTTGTGGTATTGGAAACCTTGTGTGGGAGGAAAAATTTCGATCTTTCCCAGCCAGAAGAAAGCATGCATTTATTAAGCCTATTCCAAAAGAGAGCAGAGGAAGGGCAGCTGTTGGATTTGGTTGATAAATACAGCGGAGATATGCAGCTCCATGGAGAAGAGGTTGTGGAGATGATGAAGCTTGCGGCGTGGTGTCTACAAAGTGATTTTGCTAAGAGGCCTTCCATGTCGGTTGTGGTTAAAGTGTTAGATGGTGTTATGCCTGTTTTACAAGATACATATTCTACATTCTCAAATTCACCATTACTATTACCATTACCATTACCATTACCGAAACCAGTTGTGGAACCTTACACAGATTCTACTCCATTAGTGCCTTCTGTTCTGTCTGGTCCAAGGTGATTGATTACATGGGTCGTTGTACAACTTACAAATTGTTTTTCTCCTCCGATCCTATAAATGTTTTTATTACACTCTTCTGCTTTTGTTGTTGTTTTTGCTAACTTTAAGCATGCAGATATTTTGTCAAATAAACTATAAATTGCTTTTCTCATCTTATATTCTTGCTTGAAAGTTGATTTTTTTCGCTGGAATCAGATTTCTTGAATACTGAATTAGAAACTCAAACATCTGATGGTTTATATATTATAGACAACTAGGTGGCTAGCATCTTCAACATAATTACATAAAGGAATATCTAAAGCCTTACAAAATAGTTTTAAATTAATTCCTAACTATTTATACATTTTGAGTCTGACCAATTTTTCCTGTTATGCCTTTGATATGTCCCATCTATTTCAGCTGTAATTAATCCTCCATTTCTTTTCCGCTGTTCCAAATAGTACTTTGCACATTTTAGCCATTTTTAATTTTCTATCGGAATCCTTTTACCACATAACTTTCTTATGGACCTATGGTACCCTTTTATTATCTGCAGTTAATCTTTCCACTTACTAGTTCAACAGGTCGTTTATATACATTCTGGTCACCGTTATACACGGGGTTGCGTATGCAATTACTATAAAGATAAAGATAAATAGTAATTTTATTAAATTGAAAAGATAAAATTTAAAATAATAAAAAAAAAAGATTTGTAAAATAACCAAACTTACGGGGCAAATTACACAGCCTCAAGTCTGACGTTACCATTCCCTCTCCTATTATATAATAAATATGTAATATGTGTGTGTTTTAACATGTCTACAAATGTTAAGTGAAGTTCGACCAATATATATGAACCAGTAGTTCCCCTTTCCTGAAAAAGGTCTAAAATATACATTCAAGTAGGTGATACTAATTGCTTGGCTCAAGTGGTTCTCTCAAGGTTCTTCCTCTGAGCATGGGTCCTCCTCGATTTGGACGGCACAATCATCCATATGTGCCTTAGTTCTGGGCAGTGATCTGGATACAAGACTCCAATAATTGCAAAAAAGAACTACCCCCACAAAAATAAGTTTCATTTGAGTTTGATTCTAACTAATTACTAAAAATCTAAAATTCATATTGTGAAATGAAATTATTTAAAATTTTGAAATAAAAATTTTGAACTTAATATTAATTATTGCATTAATTGAAATCAAATAAATTCACATTAATTTTAAATTTTAGGATTTTATAAATTAAATAGAAAATTGAGATTTATTTTTTATTTTTTATTTTTATTTTTTTGTGTGTGGAATAGAGTGAGTAACTCATTTCCTCCGCCTCAAGTATTCTGTTTTTGTTTCATTTGCTTTCCTTTTTCTACGAGAATTAATATTCTTAGATATATAAAAAAAGAATAAAAGGTATTTTAAATTGATCTAAGATAAGTTATCTTAGGTCACTTTCAATATAATATCATCAACTTAATAATCTAATTGTACGGATGTAAATAACATGTAAAAATTAATATGAGATTATATAAAACTTCATTTGATTTGAAGTTATGCAACATCAATTTTATAACAATAGAAGTTACTAAAATCTGAGTTGTCGAAATATATATATATATAATATATACATATTATTTACATTATTATAAAAATGATATTCCAATACCTTAAATTAAACGAAATTTTACATAATCTTATATTTTTACATGCTCTTTACATCTGTACGATCAGATTATTAAGTTGACGATCAAATGATGTTATATTAGAAATGACATAAAATAACTTATTTTAGGTCGATCTAAGATACCTTTCACTCATAAAAAAATATACTATTTTTGTGATACTGATTCTACTTGCGCATTTGTCTTCTTTTTATATTAGACTTTTCTTCTTCTTTTTTGGTGCATATAGACCTGGCTATTTAGTTTACAAACTGATGGGTCAAACCAAATTAATTAAAATCATTGAGTTGATTAATTACTTTAAATTATCAGAATTGGTTAAAATTTAGAACCATATTTTTTAAAAGAAAAACATGTTCAAGCCAGTTAACCGGTTTGAAACCCACCTTTGTTTTTTTTTTTTTTTTTTTCCAGTTCCATTACTAACAGAGCCGAAGGATGTAATGAAAACGATTCAGCAAACTTTTGCGCAGCTATTTCCAATTTGGTTCAGCAAGTTGCGAAATTGGTCCACCAATATGTAAGGAAAATGGTTCAGTCTATTTTTTCTTTTTCTTTTTTCCTTCTTCTTTGGAAAACAAAATTTTAAAAAACATGAAGAATTTATTACAGTTTTCCTACTATTAAACAATATCCAAAAACCACTACTGCTACTATTTCAACCGTTCTTTCTATCAACGTATTTCTAATATTTTATTTCTTCTGATTTATAAAAAGTGTCTAATTTATAAAATGTTTAAATTTTATGTATTTTGTGTTCATGTATACTCCTAAATTTATTAAGTTATAAATTACACATTGTACAAAAAATTTAAAATTGATATGATTTAGAAACTAAATAAAAATTGTACTTCAAAATAATTTAGGGCCATGCATTCCAAGTTATTAGAAATATTTCAAAATTTAAAATTGATGCAATTCAGTTGACTTTTATAAATATAAAAAAAACAGTTCTTGTAATTACTATTCTTCATTCTAAAATTAAAGATACATTTTTCTTAATTTTCTAACGTAAAATTCCTAAAATGTTATTACTTTTATTTTGATTGATTGAGCATCATCATTAGTGCTAATTTTATAGAGAGTAAAACATTTTTAGAAAGAGAGTAAAAATTTGAGAGAGAGAGTATAAAAATGTGTGTATAAAATATTTTAGAGAGATAATATGTGTAAAAAATAGAAAGAAAAGTTAAACAAATATAAAAAATTAATATATTAAGTAATTTATTTCATTGGATCATAATAATAATAATAAATTTGAAATCTGAAAATGAGTTGACCTATATTGGACTCATAGCTCTTTGATTCTAACTTACATAACTCATATTAAAAATAGATAACGTGATTTTTAGTTTTTAATGAAATCATAACTATATTTTGTAATTCATAACTAGATCAAATTCACTTTTTGTCGGATCTAGCATACATAGATAGGAGGGCAAAAGCCCAAAAAACAGGAAAAGAAAACTGCAAGCAGAATCTAGGAGTACAGACTAATAACAGTTGTGCCAACAAAAAGCAGGCTTTTATTTGTCGAAGACCATTACTCTCACTAGCATTCTGGGCTCGTTGATGCCATTGTTCCAACACTGCTGACAGCGCTTTCCCATACAAGTACACCCCTCTCAATCTTCAGAAATTCACAACTGTTTTTATTTTATTTTTACATTTTCCCTAACAATGGGCTGATTCAACATGAGCCACAGTGTACTCTTGGGCCACATCGTATACCTTGGGAACACATGTTTCCCCTTCAGTTTTTTCTGGACTAGAACAGCCTATTAAGTGGTTCAAGCCCAAGACAACATCCCCAAGCATTTGCAGGTATCAATTCAAATACCCGTGTCAAGGGACAAAGCTTCCCTTCCTTTTACATCTTCCATCTAATTTATCACAATACACATTTAATAACAAAAATACCACATTTAACAACACTATATGATTTATTGTAAATAACTGTGTTTTTGTTGCTGTTTGGACAATGATTTTATTAATTCATTATCAGGATTGGCTAAATCGCGCTACAGAGGAGTATTAAGAGCATCTCCAACAGCCTCTTCAACCACTTTGGGATACTCAAATAGGTGAGCCACATCAAAAAAGTTATCTCCAACAATCTCTCCAACCTTAGTCATTAAATCTGCAACCTTATTTTCTCTCTTCAGAGTTGAACTTGCCTCTTCAAAACATTTATTTTATTTTGAAAGAATCAAAATCATATGAAAAAAGCTAAAAACATTTATTTTGCTTGATGGGTTTGATGTACAACTCATTTTAAAATTTAATATCATTCCTTTTTATTTATTTATTTATTTATCATATTGGATAAAATATTATTTTGATTACCCTTTGAATAATTACATTAATTATGATCTTCTGGTTTATCCAATATGACCTTCTGGATAATCACGTGAATTAAAAATTTATCCAATATTTAGTTTTAATTAAATATTAATTTTTAAATATAATTTATTTTCTAAAATGTTATCTTTTTAAAAAATGAATGTTATTAATTATTTCGAATGTTATCAATTATTATTGTTTTAAGTCAAATACTGCATTAATTGAATTGAAGAGACTGATGAGATACAAAATATTAAAGTAATAAATAATACTCTTCAAATTGCCACGTAAGTCAATAAACAAACTTCAATTTGAAGAATTTTTCTTGCTACTACTGTTGAAAATGCTCTAAAGCCTTTGGGAATGAAAAGCCAGATATTGGACCACCTGAAAATTGCAAGCTTTTCTACGTACATAGTAACTTTACCAAAATTTGGGTGAAATATGGGGTGATGATGCTAATTAAAGAATTTGAACCAGAGAGATTTCCTGAAGGAATACCAAAGGAAAATGGCAATTGTCATGATTCTTCCTTACATGTTCATGAGTCTAGAGCCATAACAATCAACATGGTGCTCACTTGATTTTACAAGCACTTTAATTAGTACGTATGTACTATTAAAGTGTAACATAGTTAATCAAATATACTACATGTGGGATTACTAATAGTGGATTTATATTTACCAAGTTTGATGCGGTTGATGAGCAAGCATGTCATTTATGGAAAGATTTGATAAGATTTGATAAATTATGGAAAGATTTGATCTAGTGGCAATTTGGTAATTTCTGTCAAGTTTGGAGTATCGAATTTTGACGTTTCCGGAGCCTAATTTCATTGGAAACGGGCCAACGGTCAAAAGTCACGAGCGTTTCGCTCGTGAGCTGTAGGGTTTTTTGGTCAAATTCCATCGTTTAGGCCTTCAAAATTGCATTTTATTATTTTCGGGTTATTTTTGTAATGTTCTTTATTAGTTTTCCTTTTCTGTTTGGATTTCTGCTATTAGGGTTTTGCTATTTAAGTGTTTGTTATGATGGGATTGAGTAGTTTTTTGATGAATAATAAAATTTCTTTATTTACCCAAAATTCTCTGAATTAGAATTTTGTTGTCTATTTCCTGGAATTCGTAGAATCAACAAGTTGTAGAAGGTTATCGTTGGTAATCATGCGCGATTCAACAATTGGTAACGATTTTCGTTTACTTCCGCTACGTCAAAGTTGTTGTAGAGTATATCTTGAGTATGTATTGCGAATTTGTAACATGTAACATCATCCCGGTTTCACCTCATAGAGCAGCCTGGAGATGTATTAATTTATTTTAACGGACAGAAGTGATACCGAATTATCTGCTATCATGCAAGGATTACAACTTACGGATATAGAGCATCACGAGTCAATTACCCACTAATTATTTTTAGAGAGAGCAAAGACGGACAAACTGTGAGCTCCAAAACTAGGTAAGCAATACTCTCTTATTTTTGGCGTGGCCCCTTTCTGCTTGATAAAATGCCTACAAGAACTATATATTTGTGAACAATTCGATTTTGTCTCGCTGAGTAAACTCGACTTGAGCACTTTATTAAAAAAAGGTTGAGTACAATTGTTGAGACTTCTATCTTAACACTTGAGTTTTTAGAGTTATTGATGACTTGAGATGATATCAAACTTTTGACATCGCAAGATATTAAGGTCAACAATTCAACTCTTCCTCCTTGGATTGGAAAGGAGAAATGGAATATGGGAGCCAAAACAATTAATATCGTATAGGCAAATAATTACTAAAAACTGCTTATACATAACATTAATTGTAGTCCTTGTTATTGATGTTACATATGTTGACTATTATGCACATAAAAATTGTTCACAAGGTAAAGTTCGCAAAAACACCCAAGTATCTTCTTGTTTTTTTAACGACCTGATTCAAAAATATTATGATATACAGTATAATATATCTCACGCGTATTAAGATTTTTCTACCTATTAGTTGAAAGAAATTCACCCTTATATGTTGTTTAGGATAGTCAGATATTATAAAATTTCAGTTGTTGGTAGTTTCTTTATTTAAAAAAGAAAAGAAAGAAAGAAAGGGAAAAAAAAATAAAATAAGTTGTGGTCCATCATCTTGACTATAAATAAGTATCAGTCTTTCATCCTACCAAATGCAAAATCTCTCTTGCCCTCTTTCTCTAACTCTGATGGAGTTGATCTACAAATCTGCTGCAGTCTCTTGTGGAATTGTTGTTGTGATATTAGCATGGAGAGTCTTGAATTGGGTGTGGTTCAGACCAAGGAAGCTAGAAAAGTACCTGCGGCAGCAAGGCTTCGATGGAAATTCGTATAGGCTATTTTTTGGAGATGGAAAAGAGATGGCCATGATCATCAAAGAAGCCAAGTCCAAACCCATCAATCTCTCTGATGATGTCGTCCCTCGGATCGTGCCCGTTGTCCATAAAACCATCCAAAACTATGGTATGACGTCATGCATGTTTCACAAATTGTATTTCATTTGATTCTTTATTTTCTTACGTGCGCGCATATATATATATATATATATAATTTCCTTTCCGAAGTATTCTTTTTGGTCAAATTTGATTTCAAGAGTCAAATTTAATATACAGTGAAGAAGAATTGTTAAAAAAGATAAAATTAAATTAGCAATTTGAACTCTCACTTCCGGAAAAAGGAAGTATTATGTAAATTTCAATGCATTATTGTAACACCCTAGTTCCACTTTAAAAGATATAAAAAAAATTGTTAAGGAATTAGTTACTAACAATAGTACATTCAGTCATGTTCTTTTTGGTGAGCATGTGGTAAGCTAAGATGACTCAAAAAGATACTATTGGACTAGTGATTTAAGGCATTGTTTGAATAAATTTAATTCGATTTAAACTTGAGATTTGACCCAAAATTTATTCCGAACTCAAAATTTGACCGAATTGTTACAATCATGATCCAAAAATGAGTATAATTAAACAATAATTATAATTAAGGTAAAAAGTGTTATTCTCACGAGTAAAAAAATGATATTAATATAAGGTCTCTCTCACGTTAATTTGAGAGAGTCCCATTTATTAATTCATCTTCTTGTGGCATTCTACTGTTTGGACTATGATACTTTCGAGTATTGGTTTTACTAGGTAGCATTGATTTTTATGACATAGGCCAATACTGTGTATGTAATGTGATTAAATTAGAATTTGAATATAGTTGATGATTTCTTAGACTAATGGTTAACACTTTAATCTTGAGACCCTTAAGTTATGTTTGTTTGCACGGATAACATTTGAAATTAGACTATTAATTCTAAGTCCCTTATTTGTTTTAAAAAATTAGACTTAGGACTATTAGTTCCGGGATAATATAATGATTTGAAAGGGAACTATTTAATATCATGTTCAACCATGTATTATAATCCCTACATTTTATCTTTGTTTAAAATGACTGATGTATCATATTCTATCAATCTATACTCAAACTACTGAGAATATGATTTTTTTGTTATTAGTGGTAAGGGTATAATAGTCCAAACGATAAGCTTTTATCCAATTCTTTAAATAATCCTGAACAAAACAAGCATAACATGTGATTATTTTAAGTTATCCCATGAATAGTCTCATTCAAAATAAACATGTAACTAAGATTATTTAATCCTATGATTAGTAATCTTAGATTATAAACCATGAAAATATAGTCTCAAAATTATAATTCTTGTAAATAAACATGGCCTTAGGTCCCAATTTCAGTTCTGACCTTTATGCGATTCTTCTTTATGTGATGTTTACTGTGATTAATTATTGAATTTATCTCATCGTTGAAAGAATTTGAGGTAATGGTTTTTATTTTACAAATCTAGTTGGGTTGTCATTGCAGGAAAGAATTACTTCTTATGGCTTGGGCCAAAACCATTGGTGAACATCATGGACCCTGATCTTATAAGGGAGGTCTTGAATAAGAATTATCACTTTCAGAGGCCCAGCGGTGGTAATCCTTTGACAAAGTTGATCGCAAGTGGATTAGTAGACTATGAGGGTGACAAATGGGCCAAACATAGGAAAATTATCACCCCTGCTTTCAGTCTTGAGAAGTTGAAGGTCATCTCTCATCTTTTAACTTGTTCCTGTACTTGTTCAAACTTTTAAAGTTGAACTAGTTTTGCTTATATTTAAATATGTAATATCATGATAGGTTTTGAGGTTGATGCAATTGACAATGATAAAATTGTGAGCACTTTGGAAGTGTTAAGTATACAATATCTGCAATATCTTAATTGGGGGTCTAATCAAGGATGAATATGGGGGGACAATTTTGGTTTTTATTTTTTTATTTGTTGAAGGAGGTGAAAGAGAGGGGGAGGGGGTGGCTACTGCAAACCTTTTAAAGTTCAATATAGTTTATGTTCAATTTTCTATCATTTTTAAGTTGGCTCTAGCAAGCAAATAATCCTAGATTCGTTTTTTTAAAAGGTAATTTCCACAAAGGTTGTAGACCAAAGAACTTATGCAACCATATATGATATCTAAATTAAAGGGTTTCTCCATTTTGCCATTTTCTCTTGTAGAGCATGCTGCCAGCCTTTTACTTGAGTTGTAGTGAGATCATGAGCAAATGGGAGAAGCTTGTGTCCACAAAGGGGCAATGTGAGTTAGATGTACAGCCTTACTTGGAAACTTTATCTAGCGACGCCATTTCTCGTACCGCATTTGGCAGTAGCTATGAAAAAGGGAGAAGAATATTTCAACTTCAAAAAGAACAAGCTGAGCTAGTAGTTCAGTTTGCACAATCAATTTACTTACCGGGAATGAGGTAAATAAATTTTGAATACGCTCATGGTTGTATATCCATTTATTTTTTTTGTTGATCATTTTCTTTGTATTAAATTTTGCAACATTTTATGTCTGATGAAATTGTTTCATGAAGATTTTTGCCAACAAAAAGAAATAAGAGAATGAAGGAGATTGCCAAAGAAGTGAAAGCGGCACTAAGGAGTATCATCCACAAACGACTGAACGCAGTAGAAGCAGGAGAAACTAATCCGGGTGACTTACTAGGTATATTATTGGATTCCAATTCCAATGAAATCAAACATGGAAATAAGAATTCGGGAATGAGCATTGATGAAGTTATTGAAGAGTGCAAGCTATTCTACTTAGTGGGACAACAGACAACTGCAAATCTACTTGTTTGGACAATGATTTTATTGAGTCATTATCAGGATTGGCAACATCGTGCTAGAGTGGAGGTATTACAAGCCTTTGGATACGAAAAGCCAGATATTGATGGATTGAACCACCTGAAAATTGTAAGTTTTTCTATTGTCACTTTAGCAAAGCCTCATAGAAACATTCACATTTTCAATTTCATATATTTGGTTACAGGTGAATATGATTCTGCTCGAGGTTTTAAGATTGTACCCTCCAGGGCCTTTACTTTATAGAACAATGTACGAAGATACTAAATTAGGAGAGATATCTCTTCCAGCCGGAGTCATTGTACAGTTACCCGTGATCCTACTACATCATGACAATGAAATATGGGGTGATGATGCTAAAGAATTCAAACCAGAGAGATTTTCTGAAGGAGTATCAAAGGCAACAAAAAAGGGAGGAGGCGCATATTTTCCATTTGGCTGGGGACCTCGAATATGTCTTGGGCAAAACTTTGCTATGTTAGAAGCTAAAATGGCAGTAGCTATGATTCTACGACGCTTCTCCTTTGTGACTTCTCCGTCCTATGCACATGCTCCTCACATTTTCATGACTCTAGAGCCTCAACATGGTGCTCACTTGATTCTACAAGCACTTTAATTAGTAAAGTACGTACGAAGTAACTATTATTAATGTGTAATGTTGGTGATCAAATAAATGAGGATGTGGGATTACTAATCGAGGATTTATACTAGGTCGTTGAAGAGTATATCTTTAGCTTGTACTTAAATAATTTCTTCTCTATTGTGAATTTTTATTATGGAACATCAAGATGGATGAGGTTCTGTATATTAAATTGTTCTTCAACCTTATAGAGCAGCCTGGAGATGTATTAATCTTAACGAGAGAGTTGAGACAAAATTCTCTGCTAGTAGCCTCTAAATATGATGGTAGTCTGGCAGCAAATCTTTTGGCGGTCTAGTTCTTTTGAGTTGACAAGTAAGTTGCTGTTTTTGTTGTTATGCTTCTTGGCCTGTCGAGTTCTCCCAATAATAAGACGCAAACAATGCATTCTCATAAAATACATCATTAAGTTTCTAACACCTTGTAGCTAGTAGACTAAAATTATATGGCTTCAACATAAATGATACATAAATAGTAAGCCGATCCATCCTTTATGCGAGAGGTAAGCATATTAAATTATCATTTTATTTGTGGAAATATCAATTCATTTTAAAAATTAAGATCGACTTCAAAAAAATTAAATTTTAACATTTTATGTTAAAATTTTACCCAATTTTATAAGACGGAAGGAGTAATACATTTTAATATTTCCACATGTTCAAAAACGTTTTTACAGGGAGGAATATACTCCTATCACGCAATCACTACAACTTACTGACCAGCGAGATCGTAAAAGATAGATCAAAAGGACGGACAAACTGTGTGCTCCAAAATGAGGTAAGCAATTTATAGTCTCTTATTTTTTGTCTGGACAACATTGCAGGCTTCTCAAACTTTCTATGAGCTACGTACAACAGGAAACTGCAATATTTATACATATCTTATTCTTAATTATGGACAACTGGTCCAACTTGGTGTCCAGAAAAGTCATGTTACATGTTTTGATTATATTCCCTCCGTCCCAAATTAATTGCATTTCTAGGACTTTTTAAAGTCAAATTGACTATTTTTAAAACTAATCTTTTTACTATTTTTGCTAACATATAGGTGAAGATATTATAATCAAAAGAAAGTATATACAATTTATTACTAATTTCAATTTTTATAATTTTAGAAATATATTTATATATGCTTAATTATTAATTTTAAAAATAGTCAATTTGACTTAAAAAAATCCTAGAAAAGCAATTAATTTGGGACGGAGGGGAGTATATACTAAAAAGTATGTTACATAGTATAATATTATTTGATCTAATACGAACATCTAAAAATATGTTATTATATAAAATTTTATTTAATTTGAAGTCATCAACGAGTAAATTTATAACAATAGAAGTTATTAAAATCTAACTGTCGAAATATATATATATATATATATATATACACACACACACACTTATATACATTATTTTCACCATTATATATAAAAATGATATCTCAATACAACATTATTTAATTATCAACTTAATAATCTAACCGTACGAATGTGTAAAACATACAAAAATATGAGATTATGTAAAATTTCATGTGATTTTTAAGGCATTAAAATAACATTTTTATAATGGTGAAAATAAAGTATATAAGTGTGTGTGTGTGTGTATATATATATATAGAGAGAGAGGCAGCTGATCAAAATCCGGATCCCAAATTTTATTTTATTTTTTGTTTTTTTTTCAAAACAACTAATAAAAAATATATAGTTATTTTTGGTACTGAAAAAATTTGTTAATACATTGATTTGTGTATGATTTGGATACATATAACAAACAGTGTTGTACAATAATCATTAATTATTTTGAAAAAAAAAATTGGAGTCCAGATTTTGATTAGGTCCGAAAGTTCGGACTTGATCTGGGCGCGTGTATATATATATATATGTGTGTGTGTGTGTGTGTGGTTGATGAAAGTGGGTGAAGTCAATACACGCTTTCATTTATTATATGAATTTGCCTATACACTTCTCTGCTCCCCAGAAAGTTAAAACATAAAACTAACAGCTAGTTTAAGTGGACCTCCATACATCCTTTTGTCTTATCTCAATTAAACTAGGGAGAAATTGAGCTCCATTGTCTTCAATACCGACTAAGGGCATGATCCAGGGACCATCTCATGGAAGTTGACTTTGGTTTGCTTACATAAAGCAGTAATCATGTTAAAACAAGTGAACCGAATAAGGCAATTCTCAAGCTTGTGTAAAACCGACTAATGGGTGTCAACTTAGTTCAAATTTCGATTTTCTGCTATACATTGTTTCTAGTTAATTCTTCCTATTTAGTTTGTTCCCAACCATTTGATTATCCAACGGCGAACCTTTCTACTTTATGGATCAACAGTCCTGCTGCTCCACATTCCGTGCCTTTTATTGATGGATCAACCGTAAGAGCCATTCTTTTAAGAGGATCATTTGGCCCAAAATTTGCATGTGGCTTCTTTTGCAATGGGAACTGTGACTCTTACCTCTTTGCCATCTTCATTGTTCAAACAAACAGCGGTTCAGGAATTACTTCTCCTAGTATAGGATTCCCGCAAGTTGTTTGGTCTGCCAACAGAAACAATCCGGTCAGAATTAATGCAACTTTGCAGCTCACATCCGACGGAGATTTGGTCTTGCGAGACGTTGATGGTTCACTAGCTTGGTCTACTAACACTTCTGGGAGGTCTGTAGCAGGCCTAAACTTAACTGAAACTGGAAATCTAGTCCTTTTTAATAGAAACAAAGCGGTTGTTTGGCAATCTTTTGATCATCCAACAGACTCCTTGGTTCCGGGGCAGATTCTTGTGGCAGGACAGAAGCTAACAGCAAGTGTTTCAGAGACCAATTCAACTCAAGCAGGTTTATTCTCTCTCCTTGTCACTAATGAAAGTTTTTCTGCTTTCATAGAATCTGACCCCCCTCAGGCCTATTATCAAGATTTTGCTATTGGCTTGAAACAAAATGAAGAACCAGGTTATGTTAAATTTTTGAACGGGAGCTTGGCTTTGTATCTAAATTCTGCTGAGCCAAGTGAGCCAACTAAGTCAATTCCCATTCCCCAAGCATCATCAGCACAATACATGAAATTTGGACCTGACGGTCATTTGAGAGTATATGAATGGTTGTCAGAGTGGAAGGAAGTGGCAGATCTTCTTACAGGGTATCTAGGTGATTGTAATTACCCTATGGCTTGTGGGAAATATAGTATTTGCTCAAATGGACAGTGTAGTTGTCCTGGATCAAGCGGTGGCGCTACGAGCTATTTTAGACAAATAAAAGAGAAGGAACCAAATCTTGGGTGTTCTGAAGTCACACCCCTGACTTGTGGTGTTGCTTCCCAATTTCATAGTTTTGTAGAGCTCAAGGATGTCACTTATTTTACATTTAACTCGACCATTGATAACACTGATATGGAGAGTTGTAAGCAATCCTGTTTAAATGATTGTAACTGCAAAGCTGCTCTATTTCGTTATGGATCGGATCCTTCTGGTGGGGAATGCTATCTACCATCTGAGATCCTTTCCTTGATGAACAATGACATGGAAAAAACCCATTATAACTCTTCTGCATTTTTGAAGGTGCAGATTTCACCGAGTACACTGTCTCCATCTCCATCTCCCAATGCTGCCCGAATACCAAAGAAGAAGAACCGAGTTGCCATTATAATTGGAGTCTCCATTGGAGTTATCTTTCTTCTGTTTCTTATAATTGGCTTGGCGGTCTTCATGTTTCGGAGGTACAGGAAGGATAATGAAGTCGAGGAAGATTATTTAGATCAGGTACCAGGGATGCCAACAAGATTTTCTCATGAAGACTTGAAAGCTGCAACAGACAACTTCAGCAAGAAGCTTGGCGAGGGAGGATTTGGTTCAGTATTTGAAGGAACTCTTAAAGACGGGACGAAAATTGCAGTAAAATGCCTCGAGGGTTTAGCGCAAGTTAAAAAATCATTCTTAGCGGAGGTTGAATCCATAGGTAGCATTCACCATGTCAACTTGGTAAGATTGATTGGATTCTGCGCTGATAAGTCTAATAGGCTTTTGGTTTATGAGTACATGAGTAATGGTTCATTAGATAAATGGATATACCATAGAAACCAAGAGCTTAGTCCCCTTGACTGGAAATCCAGGAGAAAAATTGTTCTCGACATTGCCAAGGGCCTAGCATATCTCCATGAAGATTGCAGGCAAAAAATTATCCACCTCGACATTAAACCTCAAAATATCCTCTTAGACAATAACTATAATGGGAAAGTATCGGATTTTGGGTTGTCTAAGTTGATCGACAGAGACCAGAGCCAAGTCGTGACCACCATGAGAGGCACTCCTGGTTATCTAGCTCCCGAATGGTTAAGTTCTGGCATCACAGAAAAGGTTGATGTATATAGCTTTGGAGTTGTGGTATTGGAAACCTTGTGTGGGAGGAAAAATTTCGATCTTTCCCAGCCAGAAGAAAGCATGCATTTATTAAGCCTATTCCAAAAGAGAGCAGAGGAAGGGCAGCTGTTGGATTTGGTTGATAAATACAGCGAAGATATGCAGCTCCATGGAGAAGAGGTTGTGGAGATGATGAAGCTTGCGGGGTGGTGTCTACAAAGTGATTTTGCTAAGAGGCCTTCAATGTCGGTTGTGGTTAAAGTGTTAGATGGTGTTATGCCTGTTTTACAAGATACATATTCTACATTCTCAAATTCGCCATTACCATTACCAGTTGTGGAACCTTACACAGATTCTACTCCATTAGTGCCTTCTGTTCTGTCTGGTCCAAGGTGATTGATTACAAGGGTCGTTGTACAACTTACAAATTGTTTTTCTCCTCCGATCCTATAAATGTTTTTATTACACTCTTCTGCTTTTGTTGTTGTTTTTGCTAACTTTAAGCATGCAGATATTTTGTCAAATAAACTATAAATTGCTTTTCTCATCTTATATTCTTTCTTCAAAGTTGATTTTTTTTGCTGGAATCAGATTTCTTGAATACTGAATTAGAAACTCAAACATCTGATGGTTTATATATTATAGACAACTAGGTGGCTAGCATCTTCAACATAATTACATAAAGGAATATCTAAAGCCTTACAAAATAGTTTTAAATTAATTCCTAACTATTTATACATTTTGGGTCTGACCATTTTTCCCTGTTATGCCTTTGATATGTCCCATCTATTTCAGCTGTAATTAATCCTCCATTTCTTTTCCGCTGTTCCAAATATTACTTTGCAAATTTTAGCCATTTTTAATTTTCTATCGGAATCCTTTTACCACAGAACTTTCTTATGGACCTATGGTACCCTTTAATTATCTGCAGTTAATCTTTCCACTTACTAGTTCAACAGGTCATTTATATACATTCTGGTCACCGTTTCGCACAGGGTTGCGTGTGCAATTACTATAAAGATAAATAGTAATTTTATTAAATTTAAAGGATAAAATTAAAAAAAAAACAAATTTGTAAAATAACCAAATTTACCGGGCAAATTACACAGCCTCAAAGTCTGATGTTACCATTCCCTCCCCCATTATATAATAAATATGTAATATGTGTGTGTTTTAAGATGTCTACAAATGTTAAGTGAAGTTCGACCAATATATATGAACCAGTAGTTCCCCTTTCCTGAAAAAGGTCTCAAATATACATTCAAGTAGGTGATACTAATTGCTTGGCTCAAGTGGTTCTCTCGAGGTTCTTCCTCTGAGCATTGGTCCTCCTCGATTTGGACGGCACAATCATCCATATGTGCCTTAGTTCTGGGCAGTGCTCTGGATACACGAGACTCCAATAATTGCAAAAAAGAACTACCTGTGTCCTACAAAAATAAGTGTTTGATTCTAGTTAATTAGTAAAAATCTAAAATTCATATTGTGAAATGAAATTATTTAATTTTTTGAAATAAAAATTTCGAGCTTAATATTAAGTATTGCATTAATTAAAATCGAATGAATTTACATTAATTTTGAATTTTAGAATTTTAGAAATTAAATAAAAAATTGAGATTTTTTTTGTGTGTGTGTGGAACAGAGTGACCGACTCATTTCCTCCGCCTCAAGTATTCTGTTTTTGTTTCATTTGCTTTCCTTTTTCTACGAGAATTAATATTCTCAGGTATATAAAAAAGAGTAAAAGGTATATTAGATCGACCTAAGATAAGTTATCTTAGGTCACTTTTAATATAACATCAACTTAATAATCTGATCGTACGGATGTAAATAACATGTAAAAATATGAGACTATGTAAAATTTTATTTGATTTGAAGTTATGCAACATCAACTTTATTACAATAGAAGTTATTAAAATAGCTGTCGAAATATATATACTATATAATACTTATTATTTACACTATTATAAAAATAATATTCTAATGCCTTAAATTAAACAAAATTTGACATAATATCAAACATGTTCTTTATATTTGTACAGTCAGATTATTAAATTGATGATCAAATAATATTATATTAGAAGTGACTTAAAATAATTTATCTTAGGTCGATCTAAGATGTTTTTCACTCATAAAAAAAAATTATTTTTGTGATACTGATTCTACTTGCGCATTCGCCCTCTTTTTATATTAGACTTTTCTTCTTCTTTGTTAACATATATAGACCTTGCAATTTAGTTTACAAACTGATTAGTCAAATAAAATTAACTAGAATTATTGAGTTGATTAATTATTTTAAATTATTTGGACTGATTAAAGTTCAAAACCATATTTTTCAAAAGAAAAACAGGCTTAGCTGATTTGGACTCATTTTTTTTTTTTCCAGTTTCATTACTAACAGAGCAGAAGGATGTAATGAAAACGGTTCCGCAAGCTTTTGCGCAGCTATTTCCAATTTGGTTCAGCAAGTTGCGAAATTGGTCCACCAATATATAAGGAAAATGGTTCAGTTTTTTTTTTTCATTTTTATTTACAAAAGTATTTTCTTTCCTCTTTCCTCTTTACATAAAGTTAGTTTCCAACTCTCAATAACGTTACTATTTTACTGAAAGGTTTTACTATGGAAAAAGAAAATTAGGTTTGCACAAAAACAGTATAGAGAGAAAAAGCTGGTGGGAGTTGTTAAAGTTGGTTTATTGTTTTTAGAAACCAAAGTACAAATCAAAATCAAAGCATTTTTAAAATTTATATTATATTTGTTGTTTTCATTTATTTGAAAAAGTAAATAAAGAGCGGAGTGGGGTGTCTCACTAAATTCAACAGAGAGGAAATGATGAATGAGTTCATGCATGCATCTATTCAGCAATCCAATCCATCCATCGATCTATCACCATCGAAAACTGGTTTTGATGCTCTCAGATTTTGACGCGTCCTGCTCGGAATCTGAGATGCAATTTTCTCTTTCTCTCTCCGTTTCTCTCTCTCTCTCTCCGTTTCTCCTCTTTCCATTTCTTCTTCTCTTTCCATTTCTCTCTCCTTTTTCCATTTTTTCTTCTTCTTCTCCTCTCTTCACTTGCGTATAAATACTTTATATCAAGTTAGAAGTTTTTTTTTAGCCGTTAAAAATGGCGGAAACATTCATGTTCGTTTTCTTCATGCTCGTTAAAAATGGCGGAAACCTTCATGCTCGTTAAAAATGGCGGAAACCTTCATGCTCGTTCATGTTTACTCCATGCTCATTTTCTTCATTCTTTTCGAACAAATGGTTAATGGGTTCGACAAATTTTCATACCAAGGTAACCATTTGTATTAAAGGTTGGTTACATTTGTATTAAATGTTAGTTACCTTTGTTTTAAGGTTGGATACCTTTTATATTAAGTTTTGGTTACCATTGTATTAAGGATTGGTTATCTTTTGTATTAAAAGTTGGTTACCTCTGTATTAAGGTTTGGTCCTGTGTATTAAGGTTTGGTCATGTGTATTAAGGTTTGGTTACTTTTGTATTAAAGGTTGGTTACCTTCGTATTAATGTTTGGTTACCAATATTTAATACAAAGGTAACCAAACCTTAATACTAAGGTAACCAACCCTTAATATAAAGGTAACCAAACCTTAATACAGAGGTAACCAAACATTAATACAGAGGTAACCAACCTTTAATACAAAAGGTAACTAACCATATATACAATGGTAACCAAAACTTAATACAAAAGGTATTCAACCTTAAAACAGAGGTAACCATCCTTTAATATAAAGGTAACCAAACTTTAATACAAAGGTAACTAAACCTTAATATAGAGGTAATCAACCTTAATACAAAGGTAACCAAAATTAGTTACTACACTTTCAGAAATTAGGTACCTCAACACATAACTCTGACTGCTATTCCAATAAGAATACCGAAATCCCCATACTTTTTCGCTCATATCTTCGAAATTTAACAGCACTCCTTTGGAAATACTTCCACTTTGTAACGGGAAGTGCTTTTCGGCATGTTGCTTTGGAATCACAAGCCGGTTCAGCTTGCCGACATCGCTCGGCGTAACGGCTTTTTCAAACAGTTGATCTCGTGCTTTGATCAAGATTCGTTCATTTGATGAAGAACCAAAAATCACCGTCTTTTGTTGGAAACATCGGTTCTTTTTGCTTTGCTCCAGCTCATCGTTATAAGTATGTTAACGAAGCATACTGACTATTTTTGTAATATATTGTGATTTGTTATTTTTGTAATTATTTTGTGTGTGTTTTATTTTTGTAATTACTTTCTAATTGTTGTATATTAATGTTAAGGACCCGTTAAAATAGGAGCTATATATTAGAGTGATCCAAGGGTGGATATTAGTTTTTAAATATCAATGGATAGGATTAATTTTCATCTTTTTCATTATTGCTATATAAGTCTATCATTGTAATGAATTAGGTATCAATGAAATTAATCAAATTCTAGTTTCTCTCTCTATATTTTCTACTCTCTTTTCCCTCTAATCTTTTAGAGTCTAGCAGGACTATTTAAACTGCTACATTAAACAAAAATTACCTTACTATATATAGTATATACATCTATATATATATATATATATGGAAAAATGTATGTACACAACTGTGTAGTGCACAGTCGGCTATAACGACGGTATAACTTAAAAAAACTGTCGCTATAGCCAGTCTGTGTACTACCCAGCTGTATACTTACATATAGCCTATATATATATATATATATATATATATATATATATATATATATATATTAAATGCTCATTAATTTCTCAACAGCCTGCAAAGAAAAATGAAGCCATCAACTTTCGTGTGGTCCCCACACAGCAACTTTGGTTGCCCAACTTCCGCACTCCTACTTTTCTTTGTCCTACTAAGTTTGTCTCCTCATTAAATGGGCGAGGCCCACCACGTTGTCCAACATTTCCCGTCGGCAGTAGTAATGAAAAAAGCACAATGATATTTCAATTTCAAAAGGGCCTGAGCTAATAATTCAGTTTGCAAAATAAATTTACTTACTAGGAATGAGCTATATAAATAAATTTTGAAATACACTAATGGTTGGCTGTATATCCATTTAATTAATTCTTTGTTGATCATTTTCTTTGTCTTGGCTCTTTATATATATATATATATATATATATATATATATATATATATATATATGTGTGTGTGTGTGTGTGTGTGTGTCTAATGAACTAGTTTCATAAAGATTTTTGCCAACTAAAAGAATTAAGAGGATGAAGGAGATTATCAGAGAAGTGAAAGCGACTCTAAGGAGTATGATCAACAAAAGATTGAACGCGATAAAAGCATGAGAAACTAGTCTAGATGACTTACTAGGTATATTATTGGATTCAAATTTCAATGAAATCAAACATGATAATAAGAATATAATTCGGGAATGAACATTGATGAAGTTATCGAAGAGTGCAAGTTATTCTACTTCGTGGGATAGCATATACAATTGCATATTTACTTGTGGGCTTAAATACACTTTAAACCTTCATGTTTTTACTTTTTACACTTTAATGTTTCAACTTTAAGACATTAAACCTTAATGTCTTTCAATTTTTATAAATTAAACCTTTTGGCCATCGGCGTATAATAATTGATTCGAATGAGAGTATTTTGAGTAATTTCACTCCTAAATATTTTTGCAAGCACGAAAAATTGTAAATACATGGTTAGTGCGTCATTAAAAAAAATAAAAAATGGAGCCAATATAAACGACATTACCCTTAAAAGACATAATTTTTCACATTAAAAAAATCTTAAATATCTTTATAAGCACATAAAATTATAGGCACATAATTAGTGTATGACGAAGAAGAAAAATGAGAAAAAAAAATGGATCTAATATAAACGATATATACTCTTAAAATGCTTAATTGTCCTTTCATTTTAAGTCATGTGACTTATCTCGGTAAAAAATACTAAATTTAGTAGTCAAAAGGTTTAATTTATAAAAATTTAAAAACATTAAGGTTCAATGTCTTAAAGTTAAGACATTAAGATTTAAATTGTAAAAAACGAAAAATTTCAAGGTATAAGGTGTATTTAAACCTTACTTGTTTGGACAATGATTTTATTGATTCATTATCAGGATTGGCAAAATCCCGCTAGAGAGGAGTATTAATTAAGGCCTTTGGGAATGAAAACCAGATATTGAACCACCTGAAAATTGCAAGTTTTTCTACGTACATAGTAACTTTACCAAAGTTTCGAAGCAACATTCACATTATCCATTTCATATATTTCAATTTCATATCTCTGATCACAGGTGAATATGATTTTGCTAGAGGTTCTAAGATTGTGTAACCATTCCAGGCTTCTCAAATTTTCTATGAGCTAGGTACAACTGGAAACTGCAATATTTTTGTATCTCTTATTTTTATGGGACAACTTAATGATGATGAGAATAATGTACTCCCGTAATGCATACCTAGACTCGAAGCATGGAACTGGTCAAACTTGGTGAATTGAAAAGGCATGTTATATATATATATATATATATATATATATATATATTAATTCTCTCTACATTTTCACTAAATATTTGTGAACAATTCGAGATTGTCTCGCTGAGTAAGCTCGACTTGAGCACTTTATTAAAAACGGTTGAGAACAATTGTTGAGACTTCTATCTTAACACTTGAGTTTTTAGAGTTATTGATGACTTGAGATGATATCAAAGTTTTGACATCGCAAGATATTAAGGTCAACTGTTCAACTCTTCCTCCTTGAATTGGAAAGGAGAAATGGTATACGGGAGCCAAAACAATTACTATTGTATAGGCAAATCATTACTAAAAACTGCTCATACGTACATAACATTAATTGTAGTCCTTGTTATTGATGTTACATATGTTGACTATTATGCACACAAAAATTGTTCACAAGGTAAAGTTTGGAAAATCCCCCAATTACCTTCTTCTTTTTTTAACGACCTGACTAAAAAATATTATGATATACAGTATAATATATCTCACACGTATTAAGATTTTTCTACCTATTAGTTGAAAGAAATTCACCCTTATATTCCTCTATATGTTGTTTAGGATATTCAGATATTATAAAATTTCAGTTGTTGGTAGTTTCTATATTTAAAAAAGAAAAGAAAGAAAGAAAGAAAAAAAAGAAGATAAAAAGTTGTTTTGGTCCATCATCTTGACTATAAATAAGTATCAGTCTTTCATCCTACCAAATGCAAAATCTCTCTTGCTCTCTTTCTCTAACTCTGATGGAGTTAATCTACAAATTATCTGCTGCAGTCTCTTGTGGAATTGTTGTTGTGATATTAGCATGGAGAGTCTTGAATTGGGTGTGGTTTAGACCAAGGAAGCTAGAAAAGTACCTGCGGCAGCAAGGCTTCGATGGAAATTCGTATAGGCTATTTTTTGGAGATGGAAAAGAGATGGCCATGATCATCAAAGAAGCCAAGTCCAAACCCATCAATCTCTCTGATGATGTCGTCCCTCGGATGGTGCCCGTTGTCCATAAAACCATCCAAAACTATGGTATGTCATGCATGTTTCACAAATTGTATTTCATTTGATTCTTTATTTTCTCACGCATATATATATACACGGTCCGGAACCAAAAACGAACCGGTTATAATGACGGTTTTGTATAGTCGGTTCGTCGGTTTTTTATGCTATAGCGACGGACAAAACCGTCGTTATAGCCGGTTTGTTTTTAGTTCGCTCTCCTTGGTTCGTTGGAGAGCCAGACTTTATATATATATATATATATATGATGGTTTGTCTATCTGAAACTTGGGCATAATTTCCTTTCCGAAGTATTCTTTTTGGTCAAATTTCATTTCAAGAGTCAAATTTAATTTATAGTGAGGAAGAATTGTTAAAAAAGATAAAATTCAAATATCAATTAGAACTCTCACTTCCAAAAAAAAGGAAGTATTATATAAATTTCAATGCATTATTGTAATAAGGCTCCTCGCTCCACTTTTGCGCCAAATTTTTAGGGGGAAATACTTTCAGCGACCGAGCAGCGACCGCTTTTCGGTCGCTAAAATCAATTGCGACTAAATTAATATGCGGTCGCTAATACCGGTCGCTGATATAAGTATTAACGACCAAAAATGGCGGTCGCAGATAATCTTGGTCGTTGTTCGGCCTTTTTATTATAATGTTTCTTAGACTACTAGTTAACGCTTTAATCTTGAGACCCTTAAGTTATGTTTGTTTACACGGATAACATTTGGAATTAGAGTATTAATCATAAGTCCCTTATTTATTTTAAAAAATTAGACTTGGGACTATTAGTCCCAGAATAATATAATGATTTGAAATGGTGACTATTTAATACCATGTCTAACCATGTATTAATTATAATCCCTAACATTTGTGATTAAAAAATTGTGGACAAAATTAAACTTTATCTTTCTTTAAAATAACTATTGTATCATATTCTATCAATCTATACTCAAACTAGTGAGAATCCGATTTCTTTGTTATTAGTGGTAAGGGTATAATAGTCCAAACGATAAGTTTTTATTCAATTCTTTAAATAATCCTGGACAAAACAAATATAACATGAGATTGTTTTAAGTTATTACATGAATAATTTCATTCAAAACAAACATGTGGCTAGAATTATTTAATCCTAAGATTAGTAATCTTGAGATTATAATCCATGAGAATATAGTCTCGTAATTAAAATCCTTGTAAACAAAATGGCCTTAGGTCCCAATTTCAGTTCTCACCTTTATGCGATTCTTCTATATGAGATGTTTACTGTGATTAATTTTTGAATTTATCTCATCGTTGAAAGAATTTGAGATAATGGTTTTTATTTTACAAATCTAGTTGGGTTGTCATTGCAGGAAAGAATTACTTCTTATGGCTTGGGCCAACACCATTGGTGAGCATCATGGACCCTGATCTTATAAGGGAGGTCTTGAATAAGAATTATCACTTTCAGAGGCCCAGCGGAGGTAATCCTTTAACAAAGTTGATTGCAAGTGGATTAATAGGCTATGAGGGTGACAAATGGGCCAAACATAGGAAAATTATCGCCCCTGCTTTCAGTCTTGTGAAGTTGAAGGTCATCTCTTATATTTTAGCTTGTTCCTCTACTTGTTCAAACTTTTAAAGTTGAACTAGTTTTGTTTATATTTAAATATGTAATATCATGATAGGTTTTGAGGTTGATGCTATTGACAATGATAAAACTGTGAGCACTTTGGAAGTGTTAAGTATAAAATATCTGCAATATCTTAATTAGGGGTCTAACCAAGGATGAATATGGGGGGACAATTTTGGTTTTTATTTTTTATTTGTTGAAGGAGGTGAAAGAGAGGGGGCGGGGGGGGGGGTGGCTAATGCGAAACCTTTTAAAGTAATTTCGTTAAGACACTAATTAGGTAATTTCCATAAAGGTTGTAGACTAACGAACTTATGCAGCCAAATATGATATCTAAATTAATGGGTTTCTCCATTTTGCCATTTTCTCTTATAGAGCATGCTGCCAGCCTTTTACTTGAGTTGTAGTGAGATCATGAGCAAATGGGAGAAGCTTGTGTCTATAGAGGGGCAATGTGAGTTAGATGTACAACCTTACTTAGAAACTTTAACTAGCGACGCTATTTCTCGTACCGCATTTGGCAGTAGCTATGAAAAAGGGAGAAGGATATTTCAACTTCAAAAAGAACAAGTTGAGCTAGTTGTTCAGTTTAAACAATCAATTTACTTACCGGGAATGAGGTAAATAAATTTTGAATACGCTCATGGTTGTATATCCAATTTTTTTTTTATTGATCATTTTCTTTGTATTAAAATTTGTAACTTTTTAATGTCTAATGAAATTGTTTCATGAAGATTTTTGCCAACAAAAAGAAATAAGAGAATGAAGGAGATTGCCAAAGAAGTGGAAGTGGCTCTAAGGAGTATGATCCACGAACGGCTGAACGTAGTAGAAGCAGGAGAAACTAATCCGGATGACTTACTAGGTATATTATTGGATTCCAATTCCAATGAAATCAAACATGGAAATAAGAATTCGGGAATGAGCATTGATGAGATTATTGAAGAGTGCAAGCTATTCTACTTCGTGGGACAACATTCAACTGCAAATCTACTTGTTTGGACAATGATTTTATTGAGTCATTATCAGGATTGGCAGCATCGTGCTAGAGTGGAGGTATTACAAGTCTTTGGATACGAAAAGCCGGATATTGATGGATTGAACCGCCTGAAAATTGTAAGTTTTTCTATAATCACTTTAGCAAAGCCTCATAGAAACATTCACATTTTCAATTTCACATATTTGGTTATAGGTGAATATGATTCTGCTCGAGGTTTTAAGATTGTACCCTCCAGGGCCTTTACTTCATAGAACAATGTACGAAAATACTAAATTAGGAGAGATATCTCTTCCGGCCGGAGTTATTGTACAGTTACCCGTGATCCTACTACATCATGACGATGAAATATGGGGTGATGATGCTAAACAATTCAAACCAGAGAGATTTTCTGAAGGAGTATCGAAGGCAACAAAAACGGGAGGAGGCGCATATTTTCCATTTGGTTGGGGACCTCGAATATGTCTTGGACAAAACTTTGCTATGTTAGAAGCTAAAATGGCAGTAGCTATGATTCTACAACGCTTCTGCTCTGTGATTTCTCCGTCCTATACACATGCTCCTCACATTTTCATGACTCCAGAGCCTCAACATGGTGCTCACTTGATTCTTAAAGCACTTTAATTAGTAAGTACGTACGAACTATTATTAATGTGTAATATTGGTGATCAAATAAATAAAGATGTGGGATTACTAATCGAGGACTTATATTAGGTCGTTGATGTGACGCCCCCAAATCCGGGTACTTGAAACCCGTACTTGGTGTTACACGATACCAATGATTCGAACTGTTTAATATATTATAAACTTAAGTATTATATCAGAGTTGTCTAATTCCCAAGTACGATGACCTTTAAAGTACATTATTACATGATAGATGTTATATTATCACCACACTAAAGTCTAAATATTACTAATAACAGCATACAACTTATTCCTTCAGCTTTCCCGGCCCTTTCCCTTGTCTTTGCCAGAGTCTTCTGGTCGATCACGCTTAGCTAAAAACATTTAATTTTAAAGCAAAAATGAACATTTAATTTCTCACAAGGTAGTAACAATTAATAAACATTAGCTGAAAGAAGTAAATATTTTCTTTGAGAACTACTTCTACAACGAATCAATAGTTGTGAAGTCATTTGAAACAATTCTTAATAACATATCAAATCGTTTACATTTTTTGAAACAACGTAGTGACTATGAATGCTGAGCGGTCAATAAACCATGAACTTTTATTTTCAAGTTTGAAAAGGTTTGTACAGAAATTCATCTGCAAACCGTCATAGCTTACGGACATATTGGGTGATCAGCCCTCATGCCCTGTATTGATCAACACTACATGTTGGAACAACATTTGCGTTCATCATAACTGCCTTGGGCGCAAAAACATTTCTCTATTACAGGTTGTTCATACTTAGTCTGGAATCCTAACTAAAGCAATTTAGTTGGACGACTTTATCATAAACTATAATATTCAACAATACTTTTCAAAGTATGTCTAACTGAGTCAAATAGCTTAGACAGCTTTTAAACCATGCATACATACCGATAGTGAATAGTATGTATCAAAAATTATCATGTCAAAGAATTTCGAGTTCAAGAATACTTGTTTATATGCAATAGTTCATACAAGTGGGGACACTTGCATAACCAAACTTAGAATACCAAGATTAAAACAATTTTTGATTATGCATGAATCGCATGAAACAATATTGAGATACTTGTAATCAATGAATAGCTTGAATAAAGTTCAAGAATACTTGCACAATAAAAGAGTATTCAAACTAGCATAACATATACCTGTCTGCACAAAATAAAAGTAGTGCTTAAGGTTTAATTACTTGCCTTGATTGTTGCTACACAATTTAGTTTAACTTCTTTTGAAAAGACCTAGCATTAATAAAGTTGATCTCCCAATTAGCTAGCATATATTTATTCATGATATTACCATTCTAATAACACATTATCTAACATTCAATCACATCATCAAACACTTGATAATACCTTCCTTATTAGTAATATTATCATCCTTAGATAATATTTTTATCATTTAATCATTATCTTAAACTCTTATCTAATATTATTAATTATTTAATAATATTTTATACACTTCCAAATATTATTAATTATTTAACAATATTTTATTCAATTACTAATATTATTAACCATTCAATAATATTTTAATAACTCTTTAATAATATCTTATTCACTTCATAATATTATTAATCCTTTAATAATATTTTAATCATTTAATAACATTTTAATCATTTAATAATATTATTAATCATTTAATAATATTTTAATTACTTACTAATATTATTAATAATATTTTAATCATTTATAAACAATTTAATCATTTACTAATATTATTAAGCTTTAATAATATTTTATCTTTTTTCGAATATTATTAATTATTTAATAATATTTAATTTACTTACTAATATTATTAATCATTTAATAATATTTTAATCATTTATAAACAATTTAATTTAATTGTTTATCCTTTACTATTATTATTTAGTTAACACACATAACATGACACACACATAACATTTTATTTAAAAATTACCAAAATACCCTTATAAAGTTTTAATATATCATATAATGATCATTAATAAATAAAATCACACTTTCACCATTTATGACATCACATAACTTATTATTCTCATTTATTCATAACTCAAACATTTATATGAAAAATACCAAAACATCTCAAAAAAAATTTCTTTTCTGGAAATCATCAGAATATGGTTCCTTTATGAACATATAATTGTCCTGCAATTTTTCAATCTCGTTTGCTATTTTTAAAGTATCCAAAACAGTCAAAAATTACTACATTTATCATAAATTATCCTTTTGTCCAAACATTATGAAATTTACACGGTAGACTCATATCATCCTACACAAGCTCCTGTAAAAATGTCATATTTTTCTGAGTTACATAGAAAAAGTTATTTCCGTTCACTTTAAAAATAACGCGTTCTAGTAAAAGTCATAACTCTCATTTTATACATCAATAAATTCTCATCTTTGGACAAGACCTTCATAACATAGCATATTAAAATATTAAATTTTTACAGAATTTTTAAAGTAAAAAAAGTGGATGAAACTACCCTTTTTCAAAATTGGCCTGTACAATTATTTCTTCCTTTCTTCACAAGCTGGACTGTTTTGCCCAAAACAGTTGTCATTTCATGCTCATTGAATAATTTTGAGTGTTACTACTTGGGTTCGAAAGCTAACTTATATATCTAACACTCCTCTTTGACGGATCGCAAAAAGAGTGTATAGATTTCAAATGGTCATTATTTAAAGTGACCAAAAATTAGGGTTTTCTAAACTTTAGAAAACTAGTTTTCATTCTTTTCTTTTAATTAAACTTTCTAACACACAAAATGACAAAATCTATACATAAAACACTACATAACATATAAATCTAAGGTTTTAGAGCTTTGAAACATACGCTCTTTATTTTGTAAATTAACCAAAATAAATTATATAAACAAGGTTATCAAGGTTTGATTTTTTTATACCTTAATCTTATTGTTCTTCTTCTTCTTCTCCTTCCACAATAGATTAGAAAGCTAGATGGCAAACAAAAATTTCTTCTCTTCTCCCCTTGGTGTTGTCGACCACTCCCCCTTTCTCTCTCTCTCTCTCTCTCTCTTTCTATTTCTTTCTTTTTCTTTTTAAACACTTAAGCAAATGAAGTAAACAATTTTACTTACTAAAGGGAAGGGGTATTTATAGTAGGAGAAGTGTATATATATAACATATGTATGTATATATAAAATCTCCTAATTTCTCTCTCATATATCTTCCATATCTCTTCTAAATCTATCCAATATCTTCTCTTTCTCTATCCTATATTTACAAAATCAAATGCTAGGGATTTTAGGGGACAAATAAGCTAGCTAGCTTAGCAAGGTGGAGAAAACAAATTAAATGCCCATGTGCCAAATACTCCTTCTTTGCCCGGATTCAATGCTCCCATATTAGCCCATTTTTGATTTTCTTTTCATGCTTTAATTGATTATTTAGTCTTTTAGAAGTCTTCCACAATTGGGTCAAAGTTTGGGCTCCTCTTTTAATTCATTCGGGCTTTTCAATTTAATTGCTTGGGCCATGTAGTAGCATAATCCAATACTTTTATTTTATCTTACCATAATTATTTAACTAGGGTTACTAGTCCACTTATTTTGGACTTTAAATAATTACTCATATAAATTTAATTATATAACCCAATTAGACTTGATTTAATTAGGTTAATATAATTTAATAAGTTGAGATAAATAAAATTAATCTCTTAAGTTAGTTTACTAGTATATATTTTAAATAATAGGACTATTCAATAAATTTAATTCTCTTTATAAAATAAATAAATATATATACATATTTATAATATATACATTTATTTAGTCTCATACATATTCCACATAAGTCATAATATATTTATCATCCTTGATAAATATTTATTGTACTCATTGAATCACATATTGTACATACATACATTCAAATATAAATATAATCGATACTTATATTTAATATTCGAATTTCCTTAAGAAAATAAATTCTTATTATCCATAATACACATACATTCATTTTAAATATAATTATATCAATAATTATATTAAAAATTAAAATCCATAACTATAGATCAAATTAGGGTTTTGATCCGTATTGTCACTTTGTCACATTAACCTTTCTTAGTCAACTTAAAATAATTAAATCGACTAATCTGTTAAATTCATTTCATTAAGAGATAATCATAACAATAATAAAAGTCTATTCATAAAATATACATATATTATTTAAATAATATATTAACCACATTTTCATGGAAAATAAATAATAAAATATTTTTACTACAAAATTAATTTATTATAAGAATATAATTTATAATAATCAACAATTCCTTTTTCGAAAAATTTATTTGAAATCATTCATGCAATAAATAAATATATATTTATCACATATACACATATGCTTTACCTTGCACGTATTCCCATATTTATTTTGATAAAAAATAATATTATATATATCTATAAAAAAAATTATTCGCAAAATTTCTTATTTAAATTATATCGAAAAACTTGGGTTATTACAGTTGAAGAGTATATCTTTAGCTTGTACTTGAATAATTTCTTCTCTATTGTGAATTTTTATAATGGAACATCAAGATGGATGAGGTTCTGTATATATTAAATTGTTCTTCAACCTTATAGAGCAGCTTGGAGATGTATTAATCTTAACGAGAGAGTTGAGACCAAATTCTCTGCTAGTAGCCTGTAAATATGATGGTAGTCTGGCAGCAAATCTTTTGGTGGTCTAGTTCTTTTGAGTTGACAAGTATGTTTTTGTTTTTGTTGTTATGCTTCTTAGCTTGTCGAGTTCTCCCAATAATAAGACGCAACCAATGCATTCTCATAAAATTCATCATTAAGTTTCTAACACCTTGTAGCTAGTAGATTGTAAAATTATATTGCTTCAACATAAATGATACTAAAAAATTATATGGCTTTAACTACAACCTTTATAGTAGATTGTAAAAGCCTGAAATGTAAAAATTACAATACCTCCATTTCATAGGGGGAAAAAATTAAAATAAAAATCTCATCTGATACAATTCTTATTTTACAATTGGCGCAAGTCATGTAAGTTCTTAAAACAACAATTATTATAATTTGTAGCTTCCACTAAGGTAGTTCAATGGTGAAGATTATATTAACAAAAATTAAACCTCACATAAATAGTAAGCGGATTCATCCTTTATGTGAGAGGAAAGCATATTAAACTATCATTTTATTTGTAGAAATATCAATTCATTTTAAAAAATAAGATTAACTTCAAAAAATTTAAAATTTAACATTTTATGTTAAAATTTTACTCAATTTTATAGGACGGAGGGAGTAATACATTTTAATATTTCCTGACGCAGAACGAAATTTAAGAGTTTACTAACATAAGCTCTAAAACACAAACTAGAATCCACCATAGAAATAATTAAATTTTATTAATTAAAGATGTCTCTCCATTCAACCCACACGTCGGGTTTTATAGCTATAAAAGTTTCCTTATCACAATATAACAGAAATCTTATAATTATGCTGAAATTAATTATACGATAATAGAGAAAGATTTACTTCCTATTAAACTATTACTTCCATAAAAGAACTTACCTCCTAATAGAATACTACCATAAATATCAAATCATAACATATATATTAAAATAAACTTCTGAAGTCAGATCCGTAAACTTCCAAACTCCAAATCTGACTGGAATCAAAAACCCGAGGACACCCGTTGTCTTCAAACTCCCGATCCTCTGAACCCGAAGACAAACGAACCTGTAATGATCGAGAATTTAGTTTATCCTTGTAATTAGGATTTTTAATATTTATTAAATAAAATAAATATTTTGATAGAATGAATTGTGTGTTATGTGTTTAAAGGTCGGTTTTGACCTAATGAATGTGATATTTAATTTTTAACACGTGTCACGGTTTTATAGACGAAATAAACATTTTCCGAGAAAATCGTTAAATCACTATTCATAAAAACACTATTCATCGCATGACAGACTCGTTATTTCATATATTTTTTTACTTTTCGAGTAATGTCATATTACTTATTTGATAATAGAAGATGAAATCTCCAATAAAAATATTTTCATCAAGAAAAGACATAAAAATACTATTCACGCTAAAAACGTTTTTTCATGTTTTCGAATTTTCGAATTACGACATAGCGTTTATTTGGGAATGTGAGATGTAATCACTAATAAAAAATTAAATGAAATTTTACATCTCATATTTTTGTATGTTCTACACATTCGTACGGTTAGATTATTTAGTAAACGATCAAATGATATTGTATTGAAAGTGACCTGAGATAACTTATCTTAGATGGTATAAGATATAAGATATTTCTTAGGCTCACCCTTAAAAAGCTCACCCCAAGCCCACCCCCCTTTTGCGACGGACCCGGCGACGGTTTGGGTGTACAACCGTCGTCTATACTTTTAGCGACGCTATATATTGTCCGTCGCTAAAAGTATAGACGACGGTTGTACACCCAAACCGTCGCCAGGTCTGTCGCAAAAGGGGGGTGAGCTTGGGGTGAGCTTTTTAAGGGTGAACCTAAGATCCTTACTGTATATATATATATATATATATATATATATATATATATATATATATATATATATATATATATATATATAGGGAACAGATCAAGAGCATACCCCCTTATCTGACATACAAAACAGACTCCCTTTAGCGACGGACCGGCGACGCTTTGGTCCGTTGTCATAGGTCCGGTCCATCGCTATTTCTTTTAGCGACGGACAACATATAGAGACGGGCCGGATCTATGGCGACGGACCAAAGCGTTGCCCGGTCTGTCGCTAAAGGGGGTATGCTTGGTATGTCAGATAAGGGGGTATGCTCTTGATTCGTTCCCTATATATATATATGTGTGTGTGTGTGTGTATGTGTGTGTGTGTGTGGTTGATGAAAGTGGGTGAAGTCAATACACGCTTTCATTTATTATATGAATTTGCCTACACTTCTTTGCTCCCCAGAAAGTTCAAACATAAAACTAACAGCTACTTTAAGTGGATCTCCATACATCTTTTTGTCTTATCTCAATTAAATTAGCGAGAAATTGTGCTCCATTATCTTCAATACCGAGTAAGGGCATGATCCAGGGACCATCTCATGGAAGTTGACTTTGGTTTGCTTACATAAAAGCAGTAATCATGTTAAAACAAGTGAACCAAATAAGGCAATTCTCAAGCTTGTGTAAAACTAACTAATGGGTGTCAACTTAGTTCAAATTTCGATTTTCTGCTATACATTGTTTCTAATTAATTCTTCCTATTTAGTTTATTCCCAACCATTTGATTATCCAACGGCGAACCTTTCTACTTCATTGATCAACAGTCATGCTGTTCCACATTCCGTGCCTTTTACTGATGGATCAACCGTAAGAGCCATTCTTTTAAGAGGATCATTTGGCCTAAAATTTGCATGTGGCTTCTTCTGCAATGGGACCTGTGACTCTTACCTCTTTGCCATCTTCATTGTTCAAACAAATAGCGGTTCAGGAATTACCTCTCCTAGTATAGGATTCCCGCAAGTTGTTTGGTCTACTAACGGAAGCACTACGGTCAAAATTAATGCAACTTTGCAGCTCACATCCAACGGAGATTTGGTCTCGCGAGACGTTGATGGTTCACTAGCTTGGTCTACTAACACTTTTGGGAGGTCTGTACCAGGCCTAAACTTAACTGAAACTGGAAATCTAGTCCTTTTTAATAGAAACAAAGTGGTTGTTTGGCAATCTTTTGATCATCTAACAGACTCCATGGTTCCGGGGCAGATTCTTGTGGCAGGACAGAAACTAACATCAAGTGTTTCAGAGACCAATTCAACTCAAGCAGGTTTATTCTCTCTCCTTGTCATTAATGAAAGTTTTTCTGCTTTCATAGAATGTGACCCCCCTCAGGCCTATTATCAAGATTTTGCTATTGGCTTGAAACAAAATGAAGAACCAGGTTATGTTAAATTTTTGAACGGGAGCTTGGCTTTGTATCTAAATTTTGCTGAGCCAAGTAAGCCAACTAAGTCGATTCCCATTCCCCAAGCATCATCAGCACAATACATGAAATTTGGACCTGACTGTCATTTGAGAGTATATGAATGATTGTCATAGTGGAAAGAAGTGGCATATCTTCTTACAGGGTATCTAGGTGATTGTAGTTACCCTATGGCTTGTGGGAAATATAGTATTTGCTCAAATGGACAATGTAGCTGTTCTGGATCAAGCGGTGGCGCTACGAGCTATTTTAGACAAATAAAAGAAAAGGAACCAAATCTTGGGTGTTCTGAAGTCACACCCCTGACTTGTGGTGTTGCTTCCCAATTTCATAGCTTTGTAGAGCTCAAAGATGTCACTTATTTTACATTTAACTCGACCATTGATAACACTGATATGGAGAGTTGTAAGTAATCCTGTTTAAATGATTGTAACTACAAAGCTACTTTATTTCGTTATGGATCGGATCCTTCTGGTGGGGAATGTTATCTACCATCTGAGATCCTTTCCTTGATGAACAATGACATGGAAAAGACCCATTATAACTCTTCTGCATTTTTGAAGGTGCAGATTTCACCAAGTACACTGTCTCCATCTCCATCTGATAAATCTCCCAATGCTTTCCGCATTATACCAAAGAAGAAGAACCGAGTTGCCATTATAGTTGTAGTCTCCATTGGAGTTATCATTCTTCTGGTTCTTATAATTGGCTTTGCGGTCTTCATGTGTCGGAGGTACAAGAAGGCTAATGAAGTCGAGGAAGATTATTTAGTTCAGGTACCAGGAATGCCAACAAGATTTTCTCATGAAGACTTGAAAGCTGCAACAGACAACTTCAGCAAGAAGCTTGGCGAGGGAGGATTTGGGTCAGTATTTGAAGGAACTCTTAAAGACGGGACGAAAATTGCAGTAAAATGCCTCGAGGGTTTAGCCTAAGTTTAAAAATCATTCTTAGTGGAGGTTGAATCCATAGGTAGCATTCACCATGTCAACTTTGTAAGATTGATTGGATTCTGCGCTGACAAGTCTAATAGGCTTTTGGTTTATGAGTACATGAGTAATGGTTCATTAGATAAATGGATATATCATAGAAACCAAGAGCTTAGTCCCTTTGATTGGAAATCCAGGAGAAAAATTATTCTCGACATTGCCAAGGGCCTAGCATATCTCCATGAAGATTGTGTAAGTATGACATTGCCAAGGGCCTAGCATATGTCCATGAAGATTGTGTAAGTATGCAGAAACGAAATCAAAGACACAATCAAATTGTAAAACGCAGCGAAAAATGGAATTAATAATTTCTGCAACTTTCCATGAATCACCTTATGTATAACTATTAATTGAAAATAAAATACAAGAGACTATACCTTTGTAGATCCAACTCTTGAACCGCTGTGACAATCAAGATATTCAGATATTATTAAAATAAGAAAAATAATAAATAAATTTCTTATTTTAAGATATGTTAAGTGTGTTTGACTGCATAAATATGTTTGTGCTGTGATTTTTCGTGATAAATTAGATGCGTATAATAACTGTGAAAGTATACATTTATTTGAAGAATTATATTTAATAACTGAGTTAGCTGAAATTAACTACATGATGAAATGAATAAATAATTCATTAATTTATAAATAGTGAATTAAGATGTTTGTTTTAATTAGTTAAATAATTAAATTTATTTAATTAATAATGATAGTTATTTTTATGTTATAAAAATAATTATAACATGAATGATAAAATAATATTCGATGTTTTGTTAAATGTATGTATATTAGTAATATAATGTCCAATATATATATTATATGTATGTTGGTATCAAAGTTTATGAATTAAAATTTATAATTTGAGTAAAGGGAATTATATATTAAATTATATATTTAATATATAAATAAATTGTTGAAAACATTTTATGGAATGAAGGGGATGATTATATTTAGTCATATAAAATTTAAAAGTATTCATTAAACAAATGAATTTAAAATAATTAATTGAATATTAATTATTTTATATTTTAATATAGTTGATTCATCTCACAAAATGTATTATTTTATCTAATGTATTAATTCCATTTTATTGAAAGGAATTCTAATATATGTATGTGTATATTGGTAGTGCGATAACAAATTTATTCCTAATGAATAAATGAATAAAAAAAAGGAATATATTAAATTCATTTTTTTTACAAAGTATGGAATATATTAAATTATATATTTGTAATGTAAATAAATTGCTAGAAAATAATTTATGGAGAGAATGAGATGATTAATTTATGGAATATATTAAATTATATATTTGATAATTTAATTTATGGGCAGAGGTTTTGTGCTTGGTTTAACGACTACTCAATTTATCACAGTGATAATCATTGAAATGTTGGTATTGCGTTATCAGTATATGTATGATGAGAAGGTGATTCTTTTCTCATATCTATATTTGATGGTTAGAGAATAATAAGATTAGGTGCGAGTTCTTGAAACTCATGCTTATGGTAAGTTTGTGACTCATAATCGTATGGTATGTTTTGAGCCCCTAAGCGTATGGACAGTCCTTGATTTGTTCTTGGATTACATATTAATAGGACAAGCTCCTAAACTCATATTATTGTGGTAAGTTCCTGAACTCATAATATGTGGTAAGTTGGTGAACTATATTGGGGTATAGGAAAGTTGTAGAGCGAGAATCATGAATTTTCAATATTATGAGCATTGATGATGTTAGAAAAAGATAGAATTATTAAATTGGATAGAAATGGAAGAAATTGAAGTTGATAAAGAGACATGGATATTCCAAATCTTCTAGCTATGCTAGATTTCGAAATTTATTGACTTCGTGCCGATAATTGCACTTTTGTGTCTTCGAAAAATATATGGGGCCAGATTATTGGACCAACAATTTTTAAAAGTACTATTATTCATATGTCTATGCTAATCGTTCCGGCTAGACAAAGATGATTTGAAAATATCAAAATGTATTTTATGTAATCATTCGCATCATGGAATATGGTGTAGCAATGATAAACGATGGAGTCATCAATGCAGTTTAACCTAGTGTTGGATGTGATCATAGGATCGTCAGCCCACTATGGTATGATGTAGTATGACAAAGTCATAAAATGACGGAATCCTCAACGTACTATATAGACAGTGCGGTATCATGACGTCATAAAATGATTTTTGTTTTCTTTAAAGTATGAAAAAGTGTGCCAGTTGAGTTGGCTAAAATATTTCGATTGATGTTCGAGCTGTTGATGTAAGTCTAAGCTATTTGATTCGGCTAGACGAATGTTGAAAAATGTTATGAAATTCAAGAATTCTTTGAGAATATTTTCCAAACCAAATTATTTTGGTGCGGACTTGTATGGTAGAACTGAGGTGAACAACCCTAATATTGGGGAAAGTTTTTGGTCGGTGATACCGATTGACCCTGTCGGGTGATAAAGAAACGCATATAGTCGTTTCAATAGAATGTTATACAATAGGCTGATCACCTGTTGTCGGATGGTTTTTAAGCATTGTTCAAGGTCTTGATGACCCCTCAGTATGTTGTTTCTAAAATATGAAACTAAGGGAAATTATTTTATTCCCTACTTGTTCAAGCTACTTCACAATTATTGAGAAATTGTTGAAGATTCCTATTATTTGGGAAATTGAATGTGAAGAGGGTAATTTTCCCTAGAAAAAAGTAGTCGTAGAATGCGACAATTCTAAATATTTCCTAAAGAAGCGGATGAAGTTCCGGAAAGAAAAGTGAAATACTTAGAAGAGAATAGAATGAGCAAAGATGAATATGTTATAATTTCGAGGATGAGATTCTTAGAAGAATGGGTGAATGTAATACCCCGAATGTTTGTGAGTTAGTAAATCATGATATTAAATTATCATAACGATTGTGATATACGACAATCCTTAGAAGGGGAATTGATGGATTAAATATGTAATGTAGCACCTAAATGGGAATAGTGATGCGTTGAAATAATTCAACGACAAAATTTCGGAAGAAGGTTTACGCGAACCGGGTAAGGATGTTTCGGTGATTCCGAGGACGGAATCCTTATAAGAGGGGAAGAATGTAACAACCCGGATTTTTCAAGAAGGATAATTATAATAAGAATTTAATAAATAAAATTCTTATTATGAGGAGTAGAGGGTTGAATGTAAAATATACATGTGTTATGTATATATTTACGTAAGTTATGTGATAAGTGAATAAATATATGTGTATTATGTATTTATTATAGATTAAGCGATGAGATGAGGTCTAATAGTTAGTCATAGCTAATTAATTTAATTAGTATGGGCTAACTGACGAAGTGTATAATTGTATATGAGAAAGGATGTAACGATCACGAATCGAGATCACCCTTGTAATTTGGGTTTGTTAATATTATGGAATATATTAAATTTTTATTTTTATATGACGTGCTTTTAGGTTATATTGTAACCTTGATGATGTTAATGCATGAATTTTTTATGTGTTTTTGAACCGTAAGAGTGAATAAATTGATTTCACGTATTATCGCAAAATCACTATTCATGCCCGAATATTTTTACGTCATTTTCGGTTTCTATTAATTTCGTTAAGACGTACATGCGAATGAATAATTTTTCCAAGCGTCGGAAATTTTATTTGAGCTGATACGTGATTTTATCCGTATCCGAAATGTATAATATGGGTTATCCGAATAAATGAACAAATCCCATAATTATTATTTTTACGTATCCCAATATTTTATGGGAGTACCCATTTTTATTTTGGGTAGAGTTATTTACCAAATTTGGTACAAAAGTGAGAGTTTTCGGGTATAAGAAAGGGGTATTTGGGTATTATATTTGTGTGTCTTTTAATTAGGGAACCATATTACCAAGCGGACCAATCAGGAGGAAGGGAGAGACAATGCACGACAAGATGTTGGTTATATTACAAAACCAAAGCATAGAACTCCTACAATTGCAACATTTCTCTTGGTTAGACAAACCCATTCATTTCTCCCGAGCATCCCATTCCTTGCTTATCCATTTCCAAGAGAGTTCAGTCAATGGCTTCCAAGAGAGTTGAGAGCAAGGATTTGCAGATAGCAGATTGCAAAGAAGAAGAAGAAACCCACGGGTAGTAGAGAAGAGAGAGAAAGGAGTTCTAGAGAGAGGGGAGTGAGAGTAAGAGAGCACGGGAGGACCAAAACAAAGAAGAAAGGACCTCAAGCCAAGCTCCACGCAAGGGTCAGTAGCATTTAGAAGTGATTTGCAGAGGTAAACATTTCTATTAAACCCATTTCATTTGAGTTTGTCAAAGATTTTACAAACTTTTGGTTTTTGGAGCTTTTTAGCTCACATATGATTTTCGAGCGATTTTTGTTGTTATTGTTGGTTGTGATTGGTTTATATTGTTATCAAGACACCTTGTAAGCTATTAACACCATTAAAGTGGAACAAAAACGAAAAGAATTCGAACCTTGGCTTAATGGAGCAAGAACTATGGAACTTTGGACATTTTTGGACAAATAGACCTTCGGACGATTTTTAGAGGACTATAATGTTGTGTTTCTGTGTTGGTTGTGTTTATTTGATGTGTTGAGGTTATACTTCCATGGGTTATCTTCATAACCCCAGTTGGAATGGAGTTAAAAGGTGTATAAACGCGTTTGTGGTGTTGATTTTGGTGAAGAACACCAAGAACTCGAAGAACAGAGTACTACCTTGTACTTTGCTCAAAGATTTGGACATGTTAACCTTTATGGGTGTGTCTAAATTTTTGATATGTTGTAGCCCCATAAGTTAGGAGTCCATAGAGTCCGAAATGGACCATTTTGAACGTGTATAGAAGGAGATATGAAGATCGGAATGGAAAGAGGTCAAAATCGCGAAGCTGGGCAAGTGAGAACTATACGTTCCTGCATACCAAAGTCGGGGCTTTGATATTAAGCCTAGTTTGGACGCCGGGGCTTTAGGCCTCAGGTGGTAAAAGTCAGTTTTGACATCCTTTAGTAGAATGGGCATAACTCTCTCATACGAAGTCGGATTGAGATGATTCAAGATGATTCGGAAAGAGAACGAGTAGACCTACAACTTTCGTTCTTTAAGTTTTTCGATTTGAGGAATGTATCTTAGCCTAAATTGGCCATTTATAGGACTGATGTGTAATTAAAGGCAAACGGAGAGTGTCTGGCATGCGCGTAAGCACATGTAATGCTCCCGATAATGTAAAATGATGTTCAAAGTTTTAAAACATGAATATTATGTATTATATTGATGATTAAGATTAATCATTGATGAATTAGATAATTGTATGAGCATGCTAGGCATGTGCGAAGGAGGCGAATTAGGCGTGTGACGTATAAACGTCGAAGCACCGCGTAAAGTGTTAATACACTTAAAAAGTGTTTCGAGTCTAATGAAAGTTATTACTTTAGTATGTAAACCAATATGAAGTCTATATTTGACTAATTAGTATATTTTTATAAATGATATTGTGTAGGCTATTTGACGAGCAATATAGCGTAAGTTGTAAGCAGCGCATAAGGCAAGTTTCCTAACTTACTCAATATTTATATTTGAGCAAGTTTTCTAACTTCATATGATAATTTTCTTATAAAGGCTATGTGATGTAAAGTTCAAGTTACGAAATGTCTATATATATTTTGTGGATGCTAAACGTGTGCAATTTCCTTAATAATTGTACTAGATGTTCAAGTTTTGCTAAATTGCAAAGGTATGCATATTTTGATGTTTGAATTTCATCAGTTACGTGAAATTCCTAAGATGACATGAGATGAGCTTTTCCATTCGGAAATATTATTGATGAAGATGTGAATTGTAATAATTCTTGAATTGTGATAGAGTAATGACGCCTTATCAAATATTTTGGGCAATTGATGGTATAAATTGCACCCCGTGCAATAATGAGTTGTTGTTAGTAAATGTAGTCACGATTTGCACTCCGTGCAATGATGTGATGGCGATTATAAATATTAACGTGTTAGACCAATATTCGCACTTAGGTGCAATTCAAAGAAATGTTCGTTAATCGAACTGTTTAATATACTAAGTCGTAGAAATCAAGAACTTTGATGAGAAACAGGTTAATGTTAATTGTTTTTAAATATGGTAATAGTGATGATGATGTTAGCAATGGTAGATGATAAGGAATTTATATTATTCATGTTTATTCGCATTACTTCACAATTATTGTTCAATTGTTGAAGACTTCAGTCAGATGTTATTTTACTCCTGTGATGTTATTTGTTCAACTGCTTATACTTGTTGGGCAATTGAATGCTCACTCTTGCAAAAATTCTAACTTTTTTTTGCAGCTAGAGTCGAAGGGCCAGATTAATACGAAGAAGAGAAAAGTTAGTAACTGTTAAGTAGAAGGACGAAATTTTTGTTGTAATATTATGAAATTTAGTAATATTATTGTTGATGTATTAGTAAAGGTCTTCGTACCTGGGATTAGGTGAGAATATGTTGTAATAATTTTGTATTACATTCATGTAGTGAGACTATGTTGTATGGGTAGTACCGTGACACGCCAAAATTGGGTTTAAAGGCAAGACCCGAATTTCGGGGGCGTTACAAAAACTATAATCAAGCATCAAAAGGTAATATATTAACTTTTGTTGTGTTTTTAATTAATTAGTTTAGATGGGAATTAACTGTGAAAACAGTTGATAATTAATCATCTACGAATTGATCAACTATGAAAATTGAAATCTTAATGTATGAATGTTTTGAAATCAAAGGAATTGAAACTTATATAAAGTCAGAAACTTAGTATGTTAGTTAACTAGTTTATGTATGAGCTTGTTATGTAATTAGTTAGGAAATTGGTTGATAATGGTTGAATTAGAAACAAGGAGCATAGTTGTTGTTGTGTGGAGTAACAAGGAGGAAGAATTTGGGTTAGAATGAAAACAAAATCCCATGAAAACAGCCCACAAAAAAATGACGCACGCGTTGTGTTCGTTAAAAAGCCTATTAGAACCATTTTGCTTAAAAAACTCAAAATTAAGTGAAGCCAAAACCCAAGTTAGGTTCATATATACTAAATAAAACTAATTCAAGAACTTGGGTAAACCAAATCAAGACGTAAAGCATTTTAAGCGCAAAATGAAATGTTAAAAATTAGGGCGTACGCCTATTTTTGACGCCCTATTTGGACTGCCTATCGTACCCAAAACGGGTGACTATTATTTTTTAAAAATAGCCTTACATACCATGTATAAAATATTTAAAAATGAGAGCGATACAATACACGAGCTAAAAGTTAAAATTTCGCAAAGTCGCTACACGAGGAACGGGCTAGCTGCCAGCAGCAGCAGCCACATGGCTGCGCTGTGCAGCAGGCCGTGCAGGGCATTTTGGCTTGGTTTTTAACGCGTTTAAATTATCTGAATTGCTCAGTTAATATTTTTTTAAAAATAGGTGGGTATACTACCTATAACATAACCAAAATTCATCATAATCAAATTAGTGGTTCAAAAGTTATAAAATCATGAAATGAGCGACATGGGCATGGGGGAGCTGGACTGCTGGGCTGGCCAGGCCGTGCCTGGCAGCCAGACAGTGCACAACAGCAGCAGCTAGGCAGTGCACAACAACTAGTTAGCTTGTTGTGTGATGTTTTTGATAAATTTGATAGTTAGCTCATGAAAAATGAAAATAAATTAATAGGTATATATAAAATAATATGTTAATTATAATTTTTATATATAAAAATATAAATACATTCAATACATGAAATAAATTAGAATTCGCTATGTAAACTTAAGTTTATGTAGGAATGCATTCATGTATTGATATTCTAAAGCTATTATGAAACATTTTGAGTAGGAAATTGTTTAAAATATAGTAAATCACTAATAAAAGAATTATATTCATAAACATACTATATTTAGTATGTTTATACCATGATATTGAGATATATTGTATATAAAAGTAAGATGAAGAGATTATATCGAAAAAAAATATATTAATAAAGACTTAGCAATTAAAGAAAGAAAAGAAATCATGTGGAGCAATTACATTAAGTATGTGTATTGAATAATTGTGATCTAAGTGTCATATGCTTGGTATATATGGCTAATGAATACCTATACTTGAACACAAATGTGTAGGATACTTGAAGTAAAGCTGTAATCGTAAACTACGAAAAAGGCAAGTTTCTTCAATTACTCTACTATTGTAGTTGAGCAAGTGTTCTAACTCGTTGTAAATTCTTTAATTCAATTTATACATTGAATGTAAGTATTCTAATTCATTACAAGTTTCCTAATTATATTTGATATATTTGTTGATAAGCTTTGATATAAGAAATATCTCTCAGTTCTAGTCTATGCTCTTGTTTCAGCTAGACTAGAGTAAATAATTCTTCATTATCCATTGCAAGTCTTGAAATATTATTGGAATTAGATAGAGCGTTCCAACCAAATTATTTTGGTATGGAATTCAAGTCTGAGACGAACATCCCTTATTTGGGAAAACTTTTAATTGTGCCGAAAGGCAGTGAGAATAACGCAAGTAGTGTTGATCAACGCAGGGCTGATGAGTGGGTTTTATACCTACGAATCAGGTATTGTTAGACTTAATTATTGTGGTCTTTAAGTGTTTTTAGTATTATTTTATTTGTTTTTGTGTTTATTTATTGTAGGTTGGAGCTGGAGGAGCAAAAGGGTAAATTTGGAGCTTAAAATACACTTGGTGGCATTTTTGTAATTCCTGGACATGGGCTAGCGCCAGAAGCGCTTGGAGTAGTACTAAACTAGCGCCAGAGGCGCTAGTTCACGAATTGTGATGCCAAAGTTCAGCTAGAAAGGAAAAGAAGAAGCCAATTCGGAAGAGGATTCTAGTGAATATTGATCAGATAGTGAGAAAGAAACCCTAAGAAGGAACTTGGAGACTTTTATTATTATTATTCTACTTTTCTAGAGGGAGATTTTGTGAAGTTTATTGTGGATTATTATTGTTCAAGTGTTGGATATTGATGTGGGTTAAACTTTACTTTGGATTTTATTCTTCAATTGGGTTTGATCAATCTACTTCTTCTTACTTCAATTGATTGTTTACTCTCCATGTTTAGTTTTGATCCCATAATGGCTTTGGGTTCAGACATGAACTAATCTCTATTATGGGATTCTAACGGATTTTAACATGTAGTCTAATTATAAGCTTGACTGTTACATTGCTTTGCATATCATAAGGAACTTCTATCATGATTGCTTTGCTTGTGTGAATGCTTGATCACCATTCGACTTCAGTACTTGTATGGAATTGAAAAATAACTTATAAGTATGGATTGTAATCATGATAGCTTGCGAATATGAGGCTTAATTGGATAGTTTAATATTTTGTGAATCAAATAGAAATATACTGTTTCACCGTAGGAGCTAAAATAAGGGCTTGTGCTTAGAATCACTGTAATTGCAATTTCACATAGAAATATAGTGATTTTGATTATAGTGGTGATTACATGGTGTCTATCGAGTATGGATATTATGTAAGTAGGTCATAATGCATTGACAAATGGTTATGTCTATTTTAGTGACCTTGGCTACTTTTCTGTGATATGTGAACTGTCTAGCATGATGGTGGTAATTAGGTGAACTATTAAATGAAGTTAAGATCCCATTAATTCCAGGCTTGATATATTTCGTTAGTACTTGCATAGTTAGTTATTAATTGATATAGAAATAATTTTGTCACCAAAAGTAAGTCGATAGTTTAGGCAAATAAGTATAATGATAGAACTGATGCATAGTGATTTAATTTAATCCTTTCTCTGTGGGACGATACTCTACTTCCTCTGTATTACTTGTTGACCGTATACACTTGCACGAGTTAGAGCTCTTTTATTAAAGACTTAAAAAGAGGCAACAAGTTTTTGGCGCCGTTGCCGGGGACAGGCGTTTAGATTTTTATTATTATCATCAGTTTTAAGCTATATTGTTTGACTTAGACAAATCTAATCTTTTCTCATTTCTATTTTTATTTTTGTTTTGGTTTCAGGTACTTGTAAAATTTTTATGCACACACGATCATCCAACTCAGAATTGACACCAGCGCAGGATAATATTGACGGAAGAGGTTGGAAAGCAAGAGTGCGTAGGAATTTACAAGCACAGTTGGAAGGAACTATACCGAATATGGCGGAAGAACAAAGAGTAGAGCAAAAAGAGGAACATAAAGCTTTGAGGGACTATTCCATGCCAAACATCACTGGATTGCAGTCTAACATAGTCAGACCGGCAATAGCAGCAAATACCTTTGAGATTAAACCAGGAACCATTCAAATGGTGCAAAATTCGGTCCAGTTTGGGGGTGCTGCTACAGACGATCCTAATGAGCATCTTTTGAGTTTCATTGAAATTTGTGATACATTCAGATACAACGGGGTGACGGAGGATGCCATTCGACTAAGACTGTTTCCATTTTCATTAAGGTATAGAGCAAGAAGTTGGCTTCATTCTTTGCCTGCAGGATCAATCACTACATGGGAGGACCTAGCACAAAAGTTTCTAGCCAAGTTTTTTCCAATGGCTAAAACTGTAAAACTGAGGACAGCAATTTCTCAATTTGAGCAACAACAGGGTGAGTCCTTATACGAGGCTTGGGATAGGTACAAGGAGATGCTACGGAAGTGTCCGCATCATGGGATGCTAGATTGGATGGTTATCAACACATTTTATAATGGATTGGGATGACAGTCTAGGCAGATGGTAGATGCAGCTGCGGGTGGAGCTCTAGGAGCAAAGAGCTATGACGAGGCTTATAACCTTATTGAGACTATGGCAGCAAATGATTTTCAAAATCCTACAGCCAGAACGCCACAGCCCAGAGTTGCAGGTTTGTTGGAAGTGGATGCTATTACCCAGTTGTCAGCACAGATGGCGGCTATGGCAAAGAAAATAGATTCGTTGTCGGAAAGCAAAGCCAAGTCAGTTGCCTTCGTATGTGAGATTTGTGCGGGGTCGCACTCAACAGATCAATGTGCTATCAACTCGGAGTTAGTGCAGTATGTGAACACTTACAGGAAAGACCAAGGTCAGTTTCAGAACACATACAACCCCAACAACCGCAATCATCCAAACTTTAGTTGGTCAAATAATCAAGGAAATCAGCAACAACAGTTTCAGCAGAATCAACAGTTTCCATCTCAGCCAGCGCAGCAACAGTATGCTCCACGACCACCTTTTCCACCAGGATATTCTCAACAACAACATCCTACTCCATATGCACCTCAGCAAGAAAAGAAATCAGAAATGGAGGAGATGATGTTAAAGTACATGGCAAATACAGAGGTGATGATTAAAAGCCAGGCAGTGGCTATTAAAAATCTGGAAACTCATATGGGGCAAATGGTGACTATGCTTAACAGCAGGCCCTAGGGTTCATTGCCAAGTAACACAGAGGCAAATCCACGGAGAGAGGGTAAGGAACAGTGTCAGACCATTACACTCAGATCGGGAAAACAATATTCAGGAAATGCACAAAGCACTGCAGCACCGAGTTTACAAGGGGATGACATTGGGATAGAAACTGAGACAGAAATTGAACCTGAACAGAAAGAGATGAAGGATGAGTCCAAGTCGCAGCAAGTAGAGAAGGAGAAAGCAAGTTCAGATAAGAAGCCTGTGAATACAGTACCACAAGTTTACTCTCAAGTTCCGTATCCGCAGAGATTGAACAAGCAGAGGGACGATAAATAATTCAGAAAGTTTTTGGAGGTTTTTAAGAAACTACAGATCAACATACCCTTCGCGAAGGCATTGGAACAAATGCCAAGTTATGCAAAGTTCATGAAGAGTATACTGTCGAGGAAGAGAAGGTTAGACGAATTTGAGACAGTGGCCTTGACGGAAGAATGCAGTGCAGTGCTTCAGCGTAAATTACCTCCAAAGCTTAAAGATCCGGGGAGTTTCACAATTCCATGCACGATCGGAAAGATGAGCTTTGATAAATGTTTGTGTGATCTCGGGGCAAGTATCAACCTGATGCCTTTGTCTGTATTCAGTCAGTTGGGATTGCCGGAGCCAAGACCAACAAATATTTCTCTGCAGTTAGCTGATAGATCTATCACATATCCACGGGGGATAGTGGAGGACGTACTGGTGAAAGTGGACAAATTTATCTTTCCGGCGGACTTCATCATTCTGGATTATGAGGAAGACAAAAATATACCAATCATACTAGGGAGACCATTCCTAGCCACGGGGAGGACTTTGATAGACGTGCAGAAAGGGGAGCTTACCATGCGTGTACATGATCAGGAGGTGACGTTTAACGTTTTCAAAGCAATGAAGCTCCCAACCGATGAAGAAGAATGCTTCAGAGTAGACTTGGTGGATAGTATAGTGCATGATGAAGTTGAAAGTTTGTTGGGCTATGAACCACTGCAGAGAGTGATTGCTGAAAATTCAGATTTGGAGGATGAAGAATGTGCCGAACTTGTGCAATATTTGGATACCACCCCCAAATTCAGAAAATTCAGAACACCTATCGAGCCACTTACGAAAGCAGGAGAGACATCGGTAAAGTTGAAACCATCTCTGGAGACACCTCCCAAACTTGAACTTAAACCACTTCCAGAACATCTCAGGTACGCATTTTTAAATAAAGATTCAAACCTACCTGTGATTATTTCTTCTGCACTAACATTTTTTCAGGAGGAAAAGCTGCTACGAGTGCTTAGAGAGTTTAAATCAGCTATTGGATGGACCATAGCAGATATCAAGGGGATAAGCCCTTCTTTTTGCATGCATAAGATCCTGCTGGAAGATGGTAGTAAGCCGACAGTTGAACAGCAAAGAAGGCTCAATCCTATAATGAAAGAAGTGGTTAAGAAGGAGATACTAAAATGGCTGGATGCGGGAATAATCTACCCTATTTCGGACAGTTCATGGGTGAGCCCTGTGCAGTGTGTACCAAAGAAGGGTGGAATGACCGTTGTCACCAATGAGAATAACGAGCTGATCCCAACGCGAACCGTAACAGGGTGGAGAATTTGCATGGACTACCACAAGCTTAACAAAGCTACAAGGAAGGACCATTTTCCACTTTCGTTTATCGATCAGATGTTGGACCGACTGGCGGGTCATGAGTACTATTGCCTTCTGGATGGGTATTCAGGCTACAATCAGATTATGATAGCTCCAGAAGACCAGGAAAAGACTACTTTTACATGTCCATACGGCACTTTTGCCTTTAGAAGGATGTCTTTCGGGTTGTGCAATGCTCCGGCCACTTTTCAGAGATGTATGACAGCGATTTTTTCAGACATGGTCGAACAGAATGTTGAGGTATTTATGGACGACTTCTCGGTATTTGGTGATTCTTTCGATCTATGTCTTGAAAATTTGGTAATGGTTTTAAAGAGATGTGTTGAGACAAATTTAGTACTGAATTGGGAGAAGTGCCATTTTATGGTACAAGGAGTCATACTGGGACACAAAGTGTCGAAGAAAGGCATTGAGGTGGATAGGGCAAAGCTGGAGACGATTGAGAATTTACCTCCACCTACGTCAGTAAGAGGTGTCCGCAGTTTTCTTGGTCATGCAGGCTTCTACCGCAGATTCATCAAGGACTTCTCCTAGATAACTAAACCATTGTGTAGTTTATTGGAGAAGGATGCACAGTTTAATTTTGATGAGGCTTGCATGAGGGCATTTAAGCATTTAAAGAATAAGTTAACTTCAGCACCAGTTATCACAGCACCAGATTGGGCGTTGCCGTTTGAGCTGATGTGTGATGCCAGTGATTACGCAGTAGGGGCTGTTTTGGGGTAAAGGAAGGAGAAGATGTTTCATGTGATATACTATGCCAGCAAGACCCTTACAGATGCACAGTTAAACTACACCACCACAGAGAAAGAGTTATTGGCAGTGGTGTACGCCTTTGATAAATTTAGGTCATATCTGATAGGCACAAAGGTAATAGTGTATACGGATCACTCGGCAATTCGACACTTAGTGGCGAAGAAGGATGCAAAGCCCAGGTTGATCAGGTGAATATTGCTATTGCAAGAATTTGATTTGGAGATCAAGGACAGGAAGGGTACCGAAAACCAAGTGGCAGACCACTTGTCTCGACTAGAGCAGCCAGAAAGGGAGGTAGACGGCAAAGTTGAAATTAATGAATCCTTTCCGGATAAGCAGTTGTTTGTGGTGCAAGGGGAAGTGCCATGGTTTGCGGATTACGCGAATTACTTGGTGAGTAAGATGATACCTTCTGACTTGGTGGGGCATCAAAAGAAAAAGTTCCTGCATGATGTTAAATGGTATATATGGGATGACCCGTATTTGTTTAAACAGTGTGCAAATCAAATGATAAGAAGGTGTATCCCATATAGTGAGACCGAAGGGATTTTACAGGATTGTCATTCTTCTGTATATGGAGGACATTATGGAGGAGAGAGAACAGCGGCTATAGTACTTTAAGCAGGATTCTACTGGCCGACAATCTTTAAAGATGCTTACAGTTTTGTTCAGCGGTGTGATAGATGTCAGAGAGTTGGTAATATTTCAAAGAGGAATGAAATGCCTTTGAATACAATCCTTGAAGTAGAAGTTTTCGACGTTTGGGGGATTGATTTCATGGGCCCTTTCGTGTCTTCGTGCGGTAATCTCTACATCTTATTAGCAGTTGACTATGTGTCTAAATGGGTAGAAGTGGCAGCACTCCCGACAAATGATGCCAAGGTAGTCCTAAAGTTTTTGCATCGCAGTATTTTCACTAGATTTGGGACTCTTAGGGCCATTATTAGCGATGAAGGTAGTCACTTCTGCAACAGGCAGTTCACCGCGTTACTGGCCAAGTATGGGGTAAATCATCGTATTGCTACAACTTATCACCCCAGACGAACGGCCAAGCGGAAGTATCCAATCGAGAAGTAAAAAGAATCCTCGAAAAAATTGTGAATCCGACGAGGAAGGATTGGTCCTTAAAGCTAGATGACGCTGTGTGTGCATATAGGACTGCGTACAAAACTCCGTTGGGTATGTCACCGTTTCAGCTGGTTTATGGAAAAGCTTGTCATCTTCCGATGGAGCTAGAACACAAGGCATATTGGGCAATTCGGAAGTTGAACTTTGATTCGACAGCTGCAGGGGAGAAGTGTTTACTCCAAATCAATGAGTTGGACGAATTTCGACTACGGGCTTATGAAAACTCGAAGCTGTATAAGGAGAAGGTGAAGAAATGGCATGATCGTAAGATCATTGAAAGAACATTCGAACCGGGACAAAGAGTTCTACTTTTCAACTCCAGACTTAAACTTTTTCCCGGGAAGCTAAAATCAAGATGGTCAGGACCATTCATAGTGAAGACGGTCTTTCCGCATGGTGCGATTGAAGTATACGATAAATTCCCAGACCAGTCGTTCAAAGTGAATGGACAGAAGTTGAAGCATTACTTTGGGGATGAGGTGGACAGACAGAAAGTCACCTTAATCCTTTCTGCGACATGAGAATCAGAGACAGTCAAGCTAATTGACTATAACTTAGCGCTATCTGGGAGGCAACCCAGCATTTTAATTCTCTGTTTTGCTTTAGTTTAGTCATTTAACTTTGTTTTAAAAAAAAAAGGGGGGTTTCTGTAACTAAATTTGGATTTGGTTGATGTGTGTGCAGGTGGAAACTTGAATTGGCCAAAAATTGACTAAGTGTGCCTATAAGCGCTGGCAGCGCCCTACCAAGTATACACATAGCGCCTGAAGCGCTAGAGCCATGCCAAGACACTGTAACTCAGCGCCATTGGTGCCTCAATCAGTCACAATTCAGCGCCAGCGGCGCTACACCAAGCCACGACATACTGCAAGCCAACGCTATTAGCGCCCAACCTAGCATACACATAGCGCCAGAGGCACTACACCTCGCCATGAGCTACTGTAACATAGCGCCAGAGGCGCCCACTCCAGTCAATCCATAGCGCTAGAAGCGCTCAACGCTTCACAAAGCAAGCGCCATCAGCGCTATCCCAAACCCTTAGCTACTGCAATCTAGCGCCAGCAGCGCCCGACCTGTACAAAAGCCAGCGCCAGAAGCGCTCTACAGGGGATTCGAAAAAAAAAAGATAAAACCCTAGATCGGGCTAAAGGAGGGTTTCAACACACAACTCAAGCCTTATTTCTTCTTCTAGCCGACTTCAACCGCTGCTATTCTCCATTCTTACCGATTTGAGCTTTATAACACCAACAAAATCGATATCCACACTACCCATTACCGGCACATCACTTTTGCAACCAAGGACTTTTCTTCTCATAGCTAAAGAGGATTAAATATTCTACATATGGGCACTAACAATTTCAAGTAAGTTTTATATTTTTGAGCAATTAAAACTTGAAATTGTTGGCTAGAGATTTGAGTTGCTAGTATTTGGAGAAAGTTCTTGGTTTTGATTGTGCACCCAATTGAGTTTGTGTTTGGTCAATTGGGATTGGGTTTTAGTTTCATTTGTCTATCTTTATGCTTGCAAGTTGTGGGAGATTTCATTGTGCTAAATTGGGTTATTCATAAGTTTGGGGGAAGCATTGTCTAAGGGTTTTTAAAGTGTGCCTACCAAGTGTTCGACAGATTGTCCCAACGAAATTTTGAGTTCTTTTGGGTCTTAAATTGTGTTTAATTGGTTATTAATGGCGCCCAAAAGACATAGAGGGGAAAGCTCAGGTTCGTCAACTGTTGTGAAATATGATAAGAAGAAATTTGTTAGCCCGGAAGCAAGTGATAGGTTTAAAAATCGGTCCTCTGGGAAATCACTAATTCCTGAGCGTGGCTTGCTACCTATTGAGCGGGTAGATGGGGAGTTAGCTCAAATGATACGCAGCCGAAATTGGATGGTATTTACTGCACAACCCGAGCCAGCTGCAGTTAATATTGTGAAGGAGTTTTATGCCAATGCTAAAGAAGCTAATGGAAATGTGGTTATGGTTCGGGGACAAGAAATAAATGTGGGGCGTAAAGCTATTAACGCATATTATGGGTTGCAGAAGATTCACAGGGATGGCTATACGAAGTACTTGCAAGAAGATTTGGATTATTCTGAGATTATAGAAGCCCTCTGTGAGCCAGGGACAGAATGGAAGTTAACAGACCAACAAGAAGCCGTGCACTTCCCGTCATCCAAGTTGAGCAGATATGGAAAAGCATGGCATGCTTTTATATGTGCTAAGTTGATGTCGTGCCGCCATATGAGTGATGTAATTAATCAGCGGGCGGCGTTATTGTTTTACATTGCCAACAGGAAGACAGTGGATATTGGGGAGATAATTCATGAATCTATCGTGCACGCGCTTGAGGGTAGTACCATAGGTGGACTGCCTCACCCTTCATTGATCACAGATTTGTGTCGTCGTGCTGGGGTCAAGTGGGATAAAGATGAACTTATGCAGGCTCCATTGCCTCCAATTGATCATGTTGCAATGGGACGGTACAGAGTATGGGGTGGAGGTGAGTCGCACCCGAGGGGCTTAGGTTTCATTCTACCACAGGAGCAGCCACAGGAACAGCCACCACCTGTTGAGGATCCGATTCTAGCCCCCACTATAGTTGAGACTATCCGACAGGACCTTCGGCACCATACTCGACGGATAGACTTAGTGGCAGGATCGATTCAGAGGGGTTTTGATCGGATGACTCGACAGCAGAGTCGACTTGCTCAGCACCAGGCGGAGATTTATGCCTATAATGTTAATTGTTCAACAGCCTTGGCAGATATGTTTGGGCGGTTGAATCCTTCAGCAGGACCATTCCAGTTTCCACCAGCTCCTCATCTTTCTATTTACCCACCACCTGACTCACCTCCTGATGCGGATGATGATGATGATGACGCTGCCGATGGCAGTGATGATGAGTAGTGTTTCTCATCAGGGGAGTCCTCTGTTCTTAATTTCTTATTATTTTTCAATGAGGACATTTTTTTGTTCAGTTTGGGGGGTAGTTTTTTTTGTTTTCATGCATATAGATTTGTATGTTTCATTGTGTTTAGACTTGTTGCATGATAGTTGCATTGTGTTTTAGGTTGTGTTATGCATCTAGTTTCATGAATTAAGCATAAATTGATATAGTATCTAATGTGGCCAATGATAAGACTGGTTTCATGGTTTTAACTTGAGAAGAATTGAAAACTAGTGCTTAGTGATGACTTTGATTAGGAAGTGAAGTTTAACTTGTCTGAAACTTTTGTTAGTAAGGAAAGCACATAATCAATTGTTTTGATCAATTTAATTCAAATTGTTGCATAATTTTCTTCTGGTGGAAGATTTGGGTTAAAACTTGATGATATCGGTGAAACGTCCATTAAATCAAAAACAGGCAAGAATCTAAGTTTGGGGGAATCTTGGGGTAAAAAAAAAGAGAATTAGAAAATGTTGAACCTTTCCTAATTGAAGAATGAATCATGTGGTGGGTTGAGATGGAGCGTAAAACGCACTCACTCATAAACACATGGAATGAGATGGAGCGTAAAACGCACTCGTTCAAAAGAAAATGAGATGGAGCATAAAATGCACTCATTAAAGAGAAAAAAAATTTGTTTTAAATTCCTGGGGAAGGGTTTAAAAAGGATTTAAATGTGTTAAATAACCTTAGTGATACCCCTATGCTTAGTGATTGCCTGAATCAGTTGAAATTGGTTGTGTTCACGGGTTGAATTGAGTTACAATTGAAAGTTTTCTTCTAAGAAGTCAATTATGTGATGGATTTGAATTGTAATTGATTGAAATGGTTGATATACACACACGCACGACATGGGTGATGACAGGTGTAACTTAACTAATTGGTTAGAGTTAGAAACTTTGCATTGGTTAGAGATTCTACTTAAGTATGTATGATATCTTTGAGGCCTGATGTTGGATACTATGTTGGTTGATTATTTGATTCGTAGGCATGATAGTTACTTTGCATTTGCATCATTGTATTGCTTGGGGACAAGCAATTGGTTAAGTTTGGGGGTATTTGATGAGTGGGTTTTATACCTACGAAACAGGTATTGTTAGACTTAATTATTGTGGTCTTTAAGTGTTTTTAGTATTATTTTATTTGTTTTTGTGTTTATTTATTGTAGGTTGGAGCTGGAGGGGCAAAAGGGTAAATTTGGAGCTTAAAATACACTTGGTGGCATTTTTGTAATTCCTGGACATGGGCTAGCGCCAAAAGCGCTTGGAGTAGTACTAAGCTAGCGCCAGAGGCGCTAGTTCACGAATTGTGATGCCAAAGTTCAGCTGGAAAGGAAAAGAAGAAGCCAATTCGGAAGAGGATTCTAGTGAATATTGATCAGATAGTGAGAAAGAAACCCTAAGAAGGAATTTGGAGACTTTTATTATTATTATTCTACTTTTCTAGAGGGAGATTTTGTGAAGTTTATTGTGGATTATTATTGTTCAAGTGCTGGATATTGATGTGGGTTAAACTTTACTTTGGATTTTATTCTTCAATTGGGTTTGATCAATCTACTTCTTCTTACTTCAATTGATTGTTTACTCTCCATGTTTAGTTTTGATCCCATAATGGCTTTAGGTTCAGACATGAACTAATCTCCATTATGGGATTCTAACGGATTTTAATATGTAGTCTAATTATAAGCTTGACTGTTAGATTGTTTTGCATATCATAAGGAACTTCTATCATAATTGTTTTGCTTGTGTGAATGCTTGATCACCATTCGACTCCAGTACTTGTATGGAATTGAAAAATAACTTATAAGTATGGATTGTAATCATGATAGCTTGCGAATATGAGGCTTAATTGGATAGCTTAATATTTTGTGAATCAGATAGAAATATATTGTTTCACCGTAGGAGCTAAAATAAGGGCTTGTGCTTAGAATCACTATAATTGCAATTTCACATAGAAATATAGTGATTTTGATTATAGTGGTGATTACATGGTGTCTATCGAGTATGGATATTATGTAAGTAGGTCATAATGCATTGACAAATGGTTATATCTATTTTAGTGACCTTAGCTACTTTTCTATGATATGTGAACTGTCTAGCATGATGGTGGTAATTAGGTGAACTATTAAATGAAGTTAGGATCCCATTAATTCCAGGCTTGATATATTTCGTTAGTACTTGCATAGTTAGTTATTAATTGATATAGAAATAATTTTGTCACCAAAAGTAAGTCAATAGTTTAGGCAAATAAGTATAGTGATAGAACTGATGCATAGTGATTTAATTTAATCCTTTCTCTGTGGGACGATACTCTACTTCCTCTGTATTACTTGTTGACCGTGTACACTTGCACGAGTTAGAGCTCTTTTATTAAAAACTTAAAAAGAGGCAACAAGGGCATAAAGGACTGATCACCCACCGTGCCCGTAAGCTAAGACGGTTTACAGTTGAATTACTGTTAGACCTTTTCAAAAGTATAAAAACAAAGTTCTTGGTCTTGTGACCGCTCAGCATGATTAGTTAGTACGTCGTTTCAAATATAATAAACGAAAAGTTTTGTATTCAGAATTGATTCAGTGACTTCACAACTATTGTTTCGTTGTAGAAGTATTCTTCAATGAAAATGTTTAATTCCGATATATATTGTTTTTGTTATCTGTTAATACTTGTTGGGCAATTAAATGCTTATTCTTGTTTGAAATTAAATATTTTCAGTTAAACCTGAACGAGTAGAAGGGTCCGGCAAGGACAAGGGCAAAGGAAAGCTGCAGGAGTAACTAGAAGTCATTATCTGTATTAGTTATAGTGTTATTATGTGATAATACTTTATCTATCATGTAATTAGATACTTAAAGGTCTTCGTACCTGGGATAGCAAACTCTGATGTAATCTTTTTAAAATTTTAATTATGATAAGCAGTTTGAATGAATGGATCGTGTAGCACTAAGTACGGGTTTTAAGTACCCGAATTTGGGGGCGTCACAGGTTGGTATCAGAGCTGTAGGTTAGAAACCTTAGGTGGGGATACCTTAGGCTATAACCTTAGGCTAGATAGAAGGGTCAGAAAACAAATAACTCAAATAGAGTTTAAAGGAGATGAATTGAGGAAATTCATTGTAAAACAAAATAAAAATAATTTAAATGAAACTATTATTTGTTATGTGTATATATAACTTGTATTGTGTACTAATCGAGTTATTTAACTATGTGTAGATGGCTAGAGTTCAAGAAGACCCAATAGAAATTGAGGAGCAGATCTCTCCACATCCAATAGAGCCACAGCCAGCATATGAACCAGTGCAGGTGGTGGTTATAGATTCAGATTCTGATTCGGACGAAGATCCCGAAGAGGAACCTTATGAAGACGAGGCTCAGAATAATGAGGAAGTTGGGGATAATAGCATCAATCCTGAAATTCAAGAGGCTCTTGTGCAACTAGGAGCATACGCCCATCTTTTACTAAATAAGGATACTGAATTGACCACTCGACTCCAAGCTGCCAAAGAGAAAGCTAATTACTACGAGAACAAAGTGCAAGAGATGCAAGTAGAGTTGCATCAAATGAATAATGTGTGGGATGAAGAAATTCTGAAAAGAGAAAGAGCCGAGGAAGAGGCTCATAATCTCAGACAGGAAGTGCATGGTATTAAAAGGAAAGCCGATGACATGAACTACGCTTACATCACTTCGATGGAACATGTGCAGGATGAGGTTTGGACCTACCCTGATGAGATCGGGCAGTTTCATCGCTCTATTTCTCTTGCCAGGGTGATTGCTATCACCGAAGCAGAAAGGCTCAACACGATTGCCCACAGGATAACCTAGAATGATAGCATATTTTCTGAACAATGTGACAATGTTTGTAAATATGTGTACATGGTTGTATATATGATGTAAATATGGTAGTATGACAATGTATCCCACTTTTGTAGTAGTATTGGGATATCTTTTGAGAATCCTAACTCAATAGTAGTTAAGGGTTAGGATATAAGAAATCTTTTGATATAAAGGTTAGAAATAGCATGTAAATAGCAAGTAAAATGCTATAAGGAAGGGCAACTATTTTCGAATCAGCAATGCCACATCTGACTCAATCAAAAAGCTTTTTAAAAAAAACCTCCCCCCTTTTGTGTATGGAAATAGTCGATGAGCTATTGAAACGATAGAGATGTTCAAGGCTACTGTAACAGAAGCATGTTTAATGTATAATAATGTTAAATATATTTGTTATGAATAGTGTTGTTATACATTATATGAAAATGTGTTAAACCAAGAAATAGTCTACTAATAATAAATTGTATTAAACAGAAAAATGTCGCCAAAATGGAGAGGAGGAGCAAGACAAAGAATGCAGAGAGATAGAAATGAAGAATCGAATAATGATACTGAAAACGAGGGTAGGGGTCAAGAGAACCCAATGCAACAATTTGTTGAGTTACTGATGGAAACGCTTTAAAATAAAAACCCTCCTAATCCTAATGTTAACATCAACCCTCCGGCTATACCTTTAGCAAATTTTAAAGACTTTAAAAGCGTGGGACCTCCGGAATTTCGAGGATCCACTGAGCCTATTGAGGCTCAAACCTGGGTAAAAGAAATTGAAAAAGCTTTCGAAGTAGCTAGAGTAGGTGACGAACAGAAAACCTCATTCGCTGCTTACCTGTTAAAAGGGGGAGCCAACTATTGGTGGGAAGCAAAGAAGACTGGGGCTGGAGAAGGAGTAATTAGCTGGGAAAGATTCAAGGAAATCTTTTTCGAGAATTATTTCCCAGAAAGCATGCAGAATAGAATGGAAGTTCGATTCTTAGAACTGAAACAAGGGGACATGACTGTGCCCCAATATGCTGTAAAATTTAATGAGTTGGCTAGGTTTGCTCCACACTAAGTGGACACTAAAGAAAGGAAGGCGAGAAGGTTTGAGCAGGGCCTGAAACCCTGGCTCTACAACAAGGTTGCAGTGTTGCAGATTGGTTCTTTTGGATCAATCTTAGAAAAGGCCATCATAGCTGAAGAAGGAAGTGAGGCCATGAGCCTCTATAATAAAGAAAAGAAGAATAAAGTTATAATCGAAGGAGTAGTTAAACCCGAGGGAGGCAGTGAAAGTGGAAAGAGAAAATGGAAAAACTTCGGGAATACTGAAAATAATCAGGGAGACCCAAAGAAAAGGGTCAAACAATGTAATAAATGCGGGAAAAATCACTCAGGAGAATGTTTGAAGGGAAGATCGGTATGTTATAACTGCGGACAGGAGGGACACATCTCTCCTAACTGCCCAAATCCAAGAAAGAATAGCAGATGTTTTATTTGTGGGTCGACAGACTATATGGCAAGGAATTGCCCAAAGAAAAGGATCGACGGGGGAAACTTCAATACAGGGAATAACAGTGTAAAGCTAGCTATAACCGGTCCAACTCCACCAAATAGACCAACCGCGAGGAACTTCAATATGACGGTCCAAGACACAGCAGCAGCCAGAGGTGGAATTTCAGGTACTATTCCGATCAATTATATAAATGTATATGTTTGATTCGGATGCGACCTATTTTTCTTTAAATATTAAGATTACGTATACCTTTAGGGACATTAAAATTCTTTAACTATAAGAATAAGAAAGAGGATTTCAGGAGAAGAAATAAGTTAGAAATATCATCCATTATTAAAGAATAATAAAAAGGTTGAAAGAGGAATTCAAGTTCCAATTAGTAACCAAGTTAAATGATGTCAGTTAAATATAAAATGTTAATTTCGACAATATCATATCGGAATTCCTTTCGCGTTAAATTTCTAGAAGAACATGCAGAAGTAAATGGAAGCGTATCTAAGATGGATCGAATCCCTGTCTCGAGTAAAATTTGTGTATAATAATATTTATCATACGAATAAAAGCGCGTAGTCTTATGAAGGTTCGTATGTAAGAAATAGCTGACAACAGTATGCTCGAACCAGAATTGGTGCAAGCAGACGACAAGCAATCGATTAAAATTCGTAGCAGTTCAAGATCAATAACAGAAGTAGGCTGATCAACATCAGCAAAGGCAACGTGAAAATTTGAAGAAAAGTTATCCTTATAATTTTTAAGTAGTTTTGTTTTGCGATTCCGAGGACAGAATCTTTATAAGGGGGGAAGAATGTGACAATCAAGATATTCAGATATTATTAAAATAAGAAAAATAATAAATAAATTTCTTATTTTAAGATATGTTAAGTGTGTTTGACTGCATAAATATGTTTGTGCTATGATTTTTCGTGATAAATTAGATGTGTATAATAACTGTGAAAGTATACATTTATTTGAAGAATTATATTTAATAGCTGAGTTAGCTGAAATTAACTACATGATGAAATGAATAAATAATTCATTAATTTATAAATAGTGAATTAAGATGTTTGTTTTAATTAGTTAAATAATTAAATTTAATTAATTAATAATGATAGTTATTTTTATGTTATAAAAATAATTATAACATGAATGATAAAATAATATTCGATGTTTTGTTAAATGTATGTATATTAGTAATATAATGTCCAATATATATATTATATGTATGTTGGTATCAAAGTTTATGAATTAAAATTTATAATTTGAGTAAAGGGAATTATATATTAAATTATATATTTAATATATAAATAAATTGTTGAAAACATTTTATGGAAGGAAGGGGATGATTATATTTAGTCATATAAAATTTAAAAGTATTCATTAAATAAATGAATTTAAAATAATTAATTGAATATTAATTATTTTATAATTTAATATAGTTGGTTCATCTCACAAAATATATTATTTTATCTAATGTATTAATTCCATTTTATTGAAAGGAATTCTAATATATGTATGTGTATATTGGTAGTGCGATAACAAATTTATTCCTAATGAATAAATGAATAAATAAAAGGAATATATTAAATTCATTTTTTTTACAAAGTATGGAATATATTAAATTATATATTTGTAATGTAAATAAATTGCTAGAAAATAATTTATGGAGAGAATGAGATGATTATATTTAATTATACAAATAAATTTATTATTTATATTAATAAAGATATATGTAAATAAATTGTTTAAGAACAATTTATGGGAGAAGGCAAGAAATTTAATTGTAAATGCATAATTATCCAACTCCAGCTAATAATTTGTAATGTATACAATTGTAATGCATAAATTTATTTATGTGTGTAATGGATAATTATATAACGTAATATTATATATCTATGTATTACAGGGCATGTGACTTGGTAATGTATATATATGTATCATATGAACTTGCTGGAGATTAATCAGCCATGTATGCTAAACATAAGACTTTAAATATTAAGTCATGTACTTGGTATATGCTGAGAACTTAAAGGTATCATTAGTGCATTGCTGTCATTTATTAAGTAGGAGGTGGCCTTTTTCTAACATAACAGTAGTATGACTAAGCACTTAATTGGTAACTTAAAAGAGCTATAATTAGAGCAAAGGCTATTTTTAGTCCTTTTTACTCTCCATATCTGACCATTCCATATCTTCTCTCCCTCATTCTTCTTCTCATCCGTGCTATTCCATAACACCCCAAAGCAACAAAATTTTCTAAAGTTTGACAAGCTGCAACAGTAATCTGAATTGGTAGCAGGAATTAAGCCTAAAATTGATGTCAAAACTGTAATCAAGCATCAAAAGGTAATATATTAACTTTTGTTGTGTTTTTAATTAATTAGTTTAGATGGGAATTAACTGTGAAAACAGTTGATAATTAATCATCTACGAATTGATCAACTATGAAAATTGAAATCTTAATGTATGAATGTTTTGAAATCAAAGGAATTGAAACTTATATAAAGTCAGAAACTTCGTATGTTAGTTAACTAGTTTATGTATGAGCTTGTTATGTAATTAGTTAGAAAATTGGTTGATAATGGTTGAATTAGAAACAAGGAGCATAGTTGTTGTTGTGTGGAGTAACAAGGAGGAAGAATTTGGGTTAGAATGAAAACAAAATCCCATGAAAACAGCCCACAAAAAAATGACGCACGCGTTGTGTTCGTTAAAAAGCCTATTAGAACCATTTTGCTTAAAAAACTCAAAATTAAGTGAAGCCAAAACCCAAGTTAGGTTCATATATACTGAATAGAACTAATTCAAGAGCTTGGGTAAACCAAATCAAGACGTAAAGCATTTTAAGCGCAAAATGAAATGTTAAAAATTAGGGCGTACGCCTATTTTTGACGCCCTATTTGGACTGCCTATCATACCCAAAACGGGTGACTATTATTTTTTAAAAATAGCCTTACATACCATGTATAAAATATTTAAAAATGAGAGCGATACAATACACGAGCTAAAAGTTAAAATTTCGCAAAGTCGCTACGCGAGGAACGGGCTAGCTGCCAGCAGCAGCCATATGGCTGCGCTGTGCAGCAGGTCGTGCAGGGCATTTTGGCTTGGTTTTTAACGCGTTTAAATTATCTGAATTGCTCAGTTAATATTTTTTAAAAATAGGTGGGTATACTACCTATAACATAACCAAAATTCATCATAATCAAATTAGTGGTTCAAAAGTTATAAAATCATGAAATGAGCGACATGGGCATGGGGGAGCTGGACTGCTGGGCTGGCCAGGCCGTGCCTGGCAGCCAGACAGTGCACAGCAGCAGCAACTAGGCAGTGCACAACAACTAGTTAGCTTGTTGTGTGATGTTTTTGATAAATTTGATAGTTAGCTCATGAAAAATGAAAATAAATTAATAGGTATATATAAAATAATATGTTAATTATAATTTTTATATATAAAAATATAAATACATTCAATACATGAAATAAATTAGAATTCGCTATGTAAACTTAAGTTTATGTAGGAATGCATTCATGTATTGATATTCTAAAGCTATTATGAAACATTTTGAGTAGGAAATTGTTTAAAATATAGTAAATCACTAATAAAAGAATTATATTCATAAACATACTATATTTAGTATGTTTATACCATGATATTGAGATATATTGTATATAAAAGTAAGAAGAAGAGATTATATCGAAAAAAATATATTAATAAAGACTTAGCAATTAAAGAAAGAAAAGAAATCATGTGGAGCAATTACATTAAGTATGTGTATTGAATAATTGTGATCTAAGTGTCATATGCTTGGTATATATGGCTAATGAATACCTATACTTGAACACAAATGTGTAGGATACTTGAAGTAAAGTTGTAATCGTAAACTACGAAAAAGGCAAGTTTCTTCACTTACTCTACTATTGTAGTTGAGCAAGTGTTCTAACTCGTTGTAAATTCTTTAATTCAATTCATACATTGAATGCAAGTATTCTAATTCATTACAAGTTTCCTAATTATATTTGATATATTTGTTGATAAGCTTTGATATAAGAAATATCTCTCAGTTCTAGTCTATGCTCTTGTTTCAGCTAGACTAGAGTAAATAATTCTTCATTATCCATTGCAAGTCTTGAAATATTATTGGAATTAGATAGAGCGTTCCAACCAAATTATTTTGGTATGGAATTCAAGTCTGAGACGAACATCCCTTATTTGGGAAAACTTTTAATTGTGCCGAAAGGCAGTGAGAATGACACAAGTAGTGTTGATCAACGCAGGGCATAAAGGGTTGATCACCCACCGTGCCCGTAAGCTAAGACGGTTTACAGTTGAATTACTGTTAGACCTTTTCAAAAGTATAAAAACAAAGTTCTTGGTCTTGTGACCACTCAACATGATTAGTCAGTACGTCGTTTCAAATATAATAAACGAAAAGTTTTGTATTCAGAATTGATTCAGTGACTTCACAACTATTGTTTCGTTGTAGAAGTATTCTTCAATGAAAATGTTTAATTCCGATATATATTGTTTTTGTTATCTGTTAATACTTGCTGGGCAATTAAATGCTCATTCTTGTTTGAAATTAAATGTTTTCAGTTAAACCTGAACGAGTAGAAGGGTCCGGCAAGGACAAGGGCAAAGAAAAGCTGCAGGAGTAACTAGAAGTCATTATCTGTATTAGTTGTAGTGTTATTATGTGATAATACCTTATCTATCATGTAATTAGATACTTAAAGGTCTTCGTACCTGGGATAGCAAACTCTGATGTAATCTTTTTAAAATTTTAATTGATAAGCAGTTTGAATGAATGGATCGTGTAGCACGAAGTACGGGTTTTAAGTACCCGAATTTGGGGGCGTCACAACCGCTACAAGATCAACTCCTTGATTTCTTCAAGCTCCTCCAATGACTCCAAATTCAAGGATTAAACATAAGCTACAAAGTGTATGTAACACTCTAAAGGTGATCCACCAAGAAATGATTATTGAAGAAACAAATTATGATTTCCTAGAAATCTTGGATGGCTAATCCTATGTGTTCTTCACTTCCTAACTCTTAAGATTTCAAGAACACCCGTAAGATAACAAAATCAATTTCTCAAATATTATGATACTTGCAATTTGATGATACTTACAAGTATACATATTCTCCTAACCCTTAAGATTAATATGAATACTTCCTTTCTCACTAAACATATGTTTCTTGCATAATCAACATTAAGCAAGAAAATTACATTAGTCTTTAATTTGTATTTCACTTGCATTTGCATTTCACTTGCATTTCAATTAATAAGACTAATTCTCACTCCTAAACTCTTTGGGAATTAATGTATTAATTTAATTCCCAATCTAACTAGGAATTAAATAACAATAATAATAATAAGATTTCTCATATTAATTTATAAGTCAATATTTCTCCAAATACATAATTATAAATATTAAGTCATTCAATTTATTCCACTAATAAATTAAATACTTAATTTATTATCATTAAGCCAATCATTTCTAAAATAATATTTTTCTTTTGCGGTGTGACCCTTTTGGTTCAATATTATGCCGGTAGTAAAATAAATAAATTAGAACCATTCTAATATTATTTATAATGAATTAAACTCCTTTAATTCATATATAAATAAATAATATTTATTCTACATCATGAGAGACACCTTATGATAATGTATCATGACTATTTGTATAATATGAAATCAACGTTTAATCACATAAAATCTATTCAGTAGTAGTTACCGTACAATTCAATACTTCTACCATACAATGTCCCGATTAAACATAAGACATGGAATTACTGACAAGTCTTATTTATTTAATCATATGCATTTCGATTTAAGAATGCACAACTTTGATTAATGTAAATTAGAAACTCCTTTCTAATTTTCATTCAACCCTAGCCAGGGATTTCCGAGCTGTCATTTATCAAATCGCATAGGACATTCTCGATCTCCCTTTATCAGAAATGGTAGATCTTTTGTTGATCATTCACATACCTCCATGTATATTTTATTATACCCGTACATACCCTATAACATACTCTAAGGTATTAAGGAATATGACAAAGTATAACTCAGAATACACAAGGTACTATGATGATCTCAAGTCCAAGGATCACTTGTACTACTATCACTTTAAGAACTCATATTGACAGGTGAATAAAACTCCATTAGGGTTCTTTAAGCGAGTCACGTTTAGTGAACTTATTCTCCAATAAGCACCTACATACTTGTTTTACTGTCACCACACAAATGATTATGAGATCAATCATCATCTTCAAAAAATCAAGCATAATATGTACTAATCTATCCGGAATCAATAACCCCATATTAGTGATCCATCGATTAGGAACATTTTAGTTTTTTTGAGCTATCTTGAATTTAGATCTCATTGGCATGATCTCATCATGATTCTAAAAGCATTGCTCTAAAACTATGGGTTTATCACATTTATTAATTCAACTAATTAACATGGATAAAATATGCTTTTGATTCTTTTATTAATAATTGAATAAGATTACAAAATAAATGCTTATCACATCAAATTAATGTGATTGGCTTGAAGGCATATTACTTTCAGATTGCAAGCAAAAAATTATCCACCTCGACATTAAACCTCAAAATATCCTCTTAGACGAGAACTATAATGGGAAAGTATCGGATTTTGGGTTGTCTAAGTTGATCGACAGAGACCAGAGCCAAGTTGTGACCACCATGAGAGGCACTCCTGGCTATCTAGCTCCCGAATGGTTAAGTTCTGGCATCACATAAAAGGTTGATGTATATAGCTTTGGAGTTGTGGTATTGGAAACCTTGTGTGGGAGGAAAAATTTCGATCTTTCCCAGCCAGAAGAAAGCATGCATTTATTAAGCCTATTCCAAAAGAGAGCAGAGGAAGGGCAGCTGTTGGATTTGGTTGATAAATACAGCGGAGATATGCAGCTCCATGGAGAAGAGGTTGTGGAGATGATGAAGCTTGCGGCGTGGTGTCTACAAAGTGATTTTGCTAAGAGGCCTTCAATGTCGGTTGTGGTTAAAGTGTTAGATGGTGTTATGCCTGTTTTACAAGATACATATTCTACATTCTCAAATTCCCCATTACCATTACCAGTTGTGGAACCTTACACAGATTCTACTCCATTAGTGCCTTCTGTTCTGTCTGGTCCAAGGTGATTGATTACATGGGTCGTTGTACAACTTACAAATTGTTTTTCTCCTCCGATCCTATAAATGTTTTTATTACACTCTTCTGCTTTTGTTGTTGTTTTTGCTAACTTTAAGCATGCAGATATTTTGTCAAATAAACTATAAATTGCTTTTCTCATCTTATATTCTTGCTTGAAAGTTGATTTTTTTCGCTGGAATCAGATTTCTTGAATACTGAATTAGAAACTCAAACATCTGATGGTTTATATATTATAGACAACTAGGTGGCTAGCATCTTCAACATAATTACATAAAGGAATATCTAAAGCCTTACAAAATAGTTTTAAATTAATTCCTAACTATTTATACATTTTGAGTCTGACCAATTTTTCCTGTTATGCCTTTGATATGTCCCATCTATTTCAGCTGTAATTAATCCTCCATTTCTTTTCCGCTGTTCCAAATAGTACTTTGCACATTTTAGCCATTTTTAATTTTCTATCGGAATCCTTTTACCACATAACTTTCTTATGGACCTATGGTACCCTTTTATTATCTGCAGTTAATCTTTCCACTTACTAGTTCAACAGGTCGTTTATATACATTCTGGTCACCGTTATACACGGGGTTGCGTATGCAATTACTATAAAGATAAAGATAAATAGTAATTTTATTAAATTGAAAAGATAAAATTTAAAATAATAAAAAAAAAGATTTGTAAAATAACCAAACTTACGGGGCAAATTACACAGCCTCAAGTCTGACGTTACCATTCCCTCTCCTATTATATAATAAATATGTAATATGTGTGTGTTTTAACATGTCTACAAATGTTAAGTGAAGTTCGACCAATATATATGAACCAGTAGTTCCCCTTTCCTGAAAAAGGTCTAAAATATACATTCAAGTAGGTGATACTAATTGCTTGGCTCAAGTGGTTCTCTCAAGGTTCTTCCTCTGAGCATGGGTCCTCCTCGATTTGGACGGCACAATCATCCATATGTGCCTTAGTTCTGGGCAGTGATCTGGATACAAGACTCCAATAATTGCAAAAAAGAACTACCCCACAAAAATAAGTTTCATTTGAGTTTGATTCTAACTAATTACTAAAAATCTAAAATTCATATTGTGAAATGAAATTATTTAAAATTTTGAAATAAAAATTTTGAACTTAATATTAATTATTGCATTAATTGAAATCAAATAAATTCACATTAATTTTAAATTTTAGGATTTTATAAATTAAATAGAAAATTGAGATTTATTTTTTATTTTTTATTTTTATTTTTTTGTGTGTGGAATAGAGTGAGTAACTCATTTCCTCCGCCTCAAGTATTCTGTTTTTGTTTCATTTGCTTTCCTTTTTCTACGAGAATTAATATTCTTAGATATATAAAAAAAGAATAAAAGGTATTTTAAATTGATCTAAGATAAGTTATCTTAGGTCACTTTCAATATAATATCATCAACTTAATAATCTAATTGTACGGATGTAAATAACATGTAAAAATTAATATGAGATTATATAAAACTTCATTTGATTTGAAGTTATGCAACATCAATTTTATAACAATAGAAGTTACTAAAATCTGAGCTGTCGAAATATATATATATATATATATATATATATATATATATATATATATATATATATATATATATACATATTATTTACATTATTATAAAAATGATATTCCAATACCTTAAATTAAACGAAATTTTACATAATCTTATATTTTTACATGCTCTTTACATCTGTACGATCAGATTATTAAGTTGACGATCAAATGATGTTATATTAGAAATGACATAAAATAACTTATTTTAGGTCGATCTAAGATACCTTTCACTCATAAAAAAATATATTATTTTTGTGATACTGATTCTACTTGCGCATTTGCCTTCTTTTTATATTAGACTTTTCTTCTTCTTTTTTGGTGCATATAGACCTGGCTATTTAGTTTACAAACTGATGGGTCAAACCAAATTAATTAAAATCATTGAGTTGATTAATTACTTTAAATTATCAGAATTGGTTAAAATTTAGAACCATATTTTTTAAAAGAAAAACATGTTCAAGCCAGTTAACCGGTTTGAAACCCACCTTTGTTTTTTTTTTTTTTTTTTCCAGTTCCATTACTAACAGAGCCGAAGGATGTAATGAAAACGATTCAGCAAACTTTTGCGCAGCTATTTCCAATTTGGTTCAGCAAGTTGCGAAATTGGTCCACCAATATGTAAGGAAAATGGTTCAGTTTATTTTTTCTTATTTTTTCCTTCTTCTTTGGAAAACAAAATTTAAAAAAACTTGAAGAATTTATTACAGTTTTCCTACTATTAAACAATATCCAAAAACCACTACTGCTACTATTTCAACCATTCTTTCTATCAACGTATTTCTAATATTTTATTTCTTCTGATTTATAAAAAGTGTCTAATTTATAAAATGTTTAAATTTTATGTATTTTGTGTTCATGTATACTCCTAAATTTATTAAGTTATAAATTACACATTGTACAAAAATTTAAAATTGATATGATTTAGAAACTAAATAAAAAATGTACTTCAAAATAATTTAGGGCCATGCATTCCAAGTTATTAGAAATATTTCAAAATTTAAAATTGATGCAATTCAGTTGACTTTTATAAATATAAAAAAACAAACAGTTCTTGTAATTACTATTCTTCATTCTAAAATTAAAGATACATTTTTCTTAATTTTCTAACGTAAAATTCCTAAAATGTTATTACTTTTATTTTGATTGATTGAGCATCATCATTAGTGCTAATTTTATAGAGAGTAAAACATTTTTAGAAAGAGAGTAAAAATTTGAGAGAGAGAGTATAAAAATGTGTGTATAAAACATTTTAGAGAGAGAATATGTGTAAAAATAGAAAGAAAAGTTAAACAAATATAAAAAATTAATATATTAAGTAATTTATTTCATTGGATCATAATAATAATAATAAATTTGAAATCTGAAAATGAGTTGACCTAAATTGGACTCATAGCTCTTTGATTCTAACTTACATAACTCATATTAAAAATAGATAACGTGATTTTTAGTTTTTAATGAAATCATAACTATATTTTGTAATTCATAACTAGATCAAATTCACTTTTTGTCGGATCTAGCATACATAGATAGGAGGGCAAAAGCCCAAAAAACAGGAAAAGAAAACTGCAAGCAGAATCTAGGAGTACAGACTAATAACAGTTGTGCCAACAAAAAGCAGGCTTTTATTTGTCGAAGACCATTACTCTCACTAGCATTCTGGGCTCGTTGATGCCATTGTTCCAACACCGCTGACAGCGTTTTCCCATACAAGTACACCCCTCTCAATCTTCAGAAATTCACAACTGTTTTTATTTTATTTTTACATTTTCCCTAACAATGGGCTGATTCAACATGAGCCACAGTGTACTCTTGGGCCACATCGTATACCTGGGAACACATTTTTTCCCCTTCAGTTTTTTCTGGACTAGAACAGCCTATTAAGTGGTTCAAGCCCAAGACAACATCCCCAAGCATTTGCAGGTATCAATTCAAATACCCGTGTCAAGGGACAAAGCTTCCCTTCCTTTGTTCCATCTAATTTATCACAATACACATTTAATAACAAAAATACCACATTTAACAACACTATATGATTTATTGTAAATAACTGTATTTTTGTTGCTGTCACTAAAATTAATGTGCCATAAAATATTTATTTAAAGAAATTTGGGTTAAAAGTGTAAGGAAAAGAATCTTTTATCTAGTATAACAATAAAATAAAATAAAATTTAGTAGAATGAAATACGGATTGCATTTCAGACTTTATATGCTTAGTGAGTTATGCATCTTATATTTTAAAACGTATCTAGTTACACTCTGAACGTCACTTTTTAATATAATTATCACCCTCCAAATTTTTATCCAGTAAAAAATCATCGGGAGCTCTAACCGTCCCAATTCTAAAGGGTAAACTAGGAACACTCATATTGATAATGGTAATTTTAATATTTCACTTCCTTCTTCCCCTCTCCTTCTCTTACTCCCTCTTTCCCGTTAAATCACCATGGAACCAAAGACCCTCATCCTCCCCAAATTCCAACCTACCTCTTCATTTGGAGTGCAGTAAAATCCAAGTAAATCAAAATTGGTAATCTCCAACTCAAATGCTACTTCCACTGTCTAATTGCCAATTTACACATAATGTTTAGGTGAAAAAATGATATTTAGTTGAAGGTGAGCACACCCCATCAATTTTGCACCAAAAGAAGTATACCCAGATCAATTTGTAACTCTTGATTTCATGAGATGGGTTAGTAATATGCAGAACAATTTTCAAAATTAAAATATACCAGATATATTTTCGTTGTGGTAACTCATGAATTCATAATATGCAAAACAATATTTATTTATTTTTTGTTTCATCAAGCCAACTGATTATCTAATTGGAGATGGGAGCGTGAGATGATTTTCAGAGGAGATGAGGTCTTGAGTGATCAACGAGGAATTGGGTTATTAATTCAATAACCAGTCAGCCTACCTGAATGAAATCATCAATTAATATGATTGTCTTCTAACGACATCCATGAAATTAATAATAATAATAATAATAATAATAAAAAGCATAATTCCTCAAGCTTCACTTATTAAGTCATGATCTTCGATTAAGATTTTATCATTTATCATTCTTTCCACATTTTTAGGTGAAAATTAAGCCTAAAGAAATTCTTTGTAACAAAACATGTAAAAACTAATATTTTTATGCTACTGCATCATTTGATTTACAAACATAACCTTAAAGAACCAACAAAACAAAAGTCCAAAATCAGAAAAAGCAAAGGAAGCTCACGAATGCTCTTAAGAAACAAAACAAATAATTTGGGACCCATTTCTAAAACTCCAAGGTTTACTTATATATTTTGTTAGCAAATCCATTAAAAAGTTAGAAAAGAAGCAACATAAGAAGCAATTCCAAGTTGAGTTTCAAGTTGCAGACAATAGAGAGAGAGAGAGAGAGAGAGAGTAACTCTAATTCAAAGAAATAGAGATATATTGCCATGGTCAACGTTAGGTTAGAGATTTTAATAGTTTTTAATGTAATTTTGTAATATTTTAACGATTTACTCATTTTATTCTTAAAAAAATAAAGTAACTGACTATTTGGATTATTTTTGACCGGTTAAAAGTTTGGAGGGTGACAATTATCTTAAAAAATAATATTTAGAGTGCAACTAAACATATTTTTAAATATAAAATGCAAACTTCACCGAGTATATATAGAGTATATATAAAGTCTAGGGTATAATTTGTATTTCAGTGAATTTAGTATGACAATGAGGATGACAAAAATGTAACTAATGCTCAAGTCTCTTCTATTAATTTTGTTTTATAGGATAAAAAGTGCTTTTGTATAACAAAATATAGGGACTCTTGCGATTTTTTGCAACTGCAAACGTACACAATCTAGATGCACATACTTTAGAGTAATGTGTGACATGATTGCCCACTACAAAAATCCAGCCAGACAAGACATGGCACACACAATTCTTACCTTAAACGTGTTAGGTGTTCAACAGGAGTAGCAGCACAGGGATCTAGAGGAATGTATGTCAGTAATATTAGCCCACCAGCAATAATACAAAAGTCCATTCCATGGGTCCTACACTATAAGATTCCCACTTCAGATTTAAAATCTGACCCCTACCCAAAACAAATAATAGTAGTAGTAGCAGAACTGAAAATCTCTATGATCGTGATTCTAAATTATACTCCCTTCTTATCATCAGAATTTCTTTTGAATTTCGTAATAAATATTTTAGACTTATTTTTTATTTTTTTAAAAAAAATCTATATCTAATTGGGTCCGTAATAACATTATTACGAGTTACATGATAATAATAAGAAAACATGCATGTATTTACTTTAAATCTTGATTTAGCTCTTGAAAAATCTCTCTCAAAATTGTACTCCTACTTACTTCACAATAGAAATATATTTTCCTTCAATAATTGGAGTAAAAAAGGCATTTCCCAAATTCGAACCATTAAAAGAATAAAGAATCCTATTCGTTCACATTCCTATACGAGTCATACATATAGAAGAAAACAAAAATAAAAAAAAAGTTGTATCATGAGTCCCATCTTCAACGCCCACTCCGTATTCTTCACAAAACTTCTTCTAGAACCCCCCTCCCCCTCCCCTCACTTCTAGAATGTTTACTATTGCTCGAGATCTGTACAAATTTTCAATATTCAACAAAATTTTCTTTATTCGTTAAAAGAACTTTTCAACCATTTTACACCACCTAAGCATATATCTCTAATATGAATCCGTGTGTAAGATTATGCAGACTTTTTAAGTAGCCCTTTCAGTTCTTTTTTAAGTCCTTGCAGGAAAAGTATCCATCCTTCCAAATTGAATTGACGCTTCTAGTTGTTAACTTTTCCCTGCACCTGAAAAGTAACACCATTCATTTCACATTTCTTTCTAATGAAATTTAGTTATCTTCCTCAACAATCAGTAATACTACTATCTCACATCTTTCAAATGCATATAATCATAAATTTATCCTGTAAATATATATATACACACACACACATACAACTCTGTTACTAATTAAATTTAAGACATTTACACCTGCCTAGGATCCTCTTCAACAAAATTCAATCTAGATTGATCTATTTGCTCAACACCACCAATTGTTAAGCTTGGTTTATCCGACGGATGTCTTGGCAAAAAAATCCCAGAACAATGTATACATCATAACAGGCCACTCCGAAGCAATTCTCTACTTAATCAACTAGTTTTTTTTTTCTGTACTAATAAGAACATTACAATTTTTTTAAGTTCTAAGAATCACTCCAACTTTTCTCTATTACTAAACAAATGATAGAGTGCGATTGTCAAGTTCCATAAGCAATCAAATTTAGGTTTTTGTTCTTCTTTTTTTTTTCGGAAGGGTGATGGAAAATATTGTGCAATGGTGAGGCTGGGGGCTTCATCAGTCTTAATGCTGCATCCTATCTTATGTATTTACGGAAGTACACCACATTTTCTATCTTATCTACACTGACAACCTTTGGGTGCATGGGTTCAACTTGAGAGTTTACCTTCTCTCATGTAATCAATTAAACTACTTCAACGGCAAAATGCAGCATGATTCCAATCGGCTGAAGAAAGGTAAAATCAATAAGCTGGTATGAGGCCTAGAGCTTGAAGAAAAATACACCTTTATAGTTCCAAAAAAAGTAAAGATGTATAGTATTAACCACAATAAGATGCACAAGTATTTTCATACAAGGAGCGCATACACTTGGAACCTAAATTCCAAAAGAAGTGGCAGATTCTTTGGAATACTGTATTGTGATCACATAAGAAGAAGACTTAGCCTAGCTTTTCTACTCGAGAGAAGCAGTTATTCATGCAAGATCTTTTTTATGTAAGAGTTCTGTTTTCCACAATTGGCTGAAGAAAAGATACAAATTCATTATCCAATAACTCAAAGAATACTGAAAATATATACATTATCATTAAAGAGAAAAATAGAAAAAAAAAAATATGCAGGAAAGCCATGAATTAAACAGTTACTGCAAGTAGATTAAAAATAATGGATTTAAAAACTTTAACTGGAAATAATACAAATAAAATAATTGATAACATAAGTAAAACACAATCGACTGGTGCATCAGAAGTGAGTTAGAGGTGGGGCAGAAGAAGAAGCATGGACCAGAAATGTACACTACAGTGAGCTAGGAAAGGTAGAACATCTACATACTATAATCAGAGCACTCGCACCTCTGATTTATTACCTAAACAACAACCAACCAGCCAATGATCAATGTTGGAAGACATAATCAACCAACATCAAATTCTTTCAGCTGGAGTGAGATGCCCCATCTGTTCCGTAAGGTTATCTACATTATTCATATTCCACCAAAATTTATGTTGAACTTCCAATGTAGTTTCATTCTTTCTTCCATCTGTCTCTCTTCTATCTGAATGGATTTCTTGAGTGCCAGAGGAACTTGGAGTCTCTGTAAGAAATTGTTCCCAGAAGACGTCGTTGACCCCAGTTGTTGGAGTTGTATTCCCATCTACCCGCTCATTTGGAGCATCTGTATCAGGAGCATTAGCGGGCTTTGCATTTACATCGATTCCTGAGGATTTGGGCCTAGAATCTAAACTGAGATATATAGATGAGATTGCGGGGCTATCTGCATGATCTGAAGAAGCAGCCAACTCAGGGGATGAACGAATATCCCTTGAATGAGGGGATGAAGGATGGAAGTTGGGGGAGAGTTGTTGAACATTCACATCAGAATCTCCGGACGATGCATCCATTTCTGTTATAACGATTGGTGACGGCTGCAGGAGTACACCAAAGTCATACATTTCCTCACCTGAGGATTGAGCAACCCCGTGCAGAAAATTCTCCCAAAACCTTAAGGATGAATCCAACTTCTCTACTAGCTTCAAACTTAACATTGAAATAGACGTAGCATCCTGATTCTCTTTTTGAAAAGTTGAAATTTGATTCCCTCCTGTATTGACTTCATCATATAAATAAGTGGATACTGCCAACCTTCTCTTTTTATTACTATTTTCAGACTGTGGTGAAATAGCAGATGAGGAACTGGGTTTCTTCAGTAGTTGAGCCAAGAAGGTAATGGTTTGTCTTTGTCGGTGTTCTATGTTCTTCAAACGCTCCCCCAATGACTGTACTTGAAATTCAAATTCTTGACTCTCCTGTTTATGCCTCTGTAACTCTAATTGAAGCAAACTCTTCTCATGTTTCAGCTTCCCAATTTCCTCCTCAAATTCCTGCCTTTCTGAATCAGTTAATGGATTAGAAGTTGTCCCTTGCTGCTGCAAAGAATGGCTATGAATTGGTTTGCGACGGTGAATTTTTGGGAGAAGATGTCTCTGACCTCTTATAAATTCCTCATTTGCAAATTCCCACTGATCAGGATCGATCTTTCTAAAACCCTAAATAACACATAAAAAAATCTAAGAAATTTCAACAAAATAATGGAAAGGGCATAACTAGCAATAAATCAAATCATATGACAACAAACACTAATTCGTTGGTAAGAAATAAAAAGATCTTCTTCATGTTTGAGTAACTTTTTTCAAGTTCAAATACAATCACCACAGCTAAGAATAATAACTCCTTAGCCCCCCAAACCCCCCCCCCCCCGGCACGCAATTTCCAAGCAACAAAGTGAAGATTTGCTAATCACTTTCTTTCTCTCTTCTCCCTCACTCACTCTCTCACACTCACTAAGATATGTGTGTTACAGATATATATAGTTTATCAAGAAGAAATCTAAAATTGAGATAAATTAAAAAAAAAAAAAAAAGACGTTGCAGTGATTTGCTTACATATGTATTGAGTTGTCTGACAAAGCTGGAGAAGTTATTGTGCTTGAAGTACGTTGGGAGCAAATCTCTAGCAAACTCCGGCGGATTCCACACAACAAAGCTATGCCCACTATGACTCCAAGAGACAATAGAGTCTGTCACTGGGTCTTCAACCATCTCATACGTCTTTGTAAGGAAAGGGGCGGGTGCATTAGAACCGCTATGAGATCCATCCATCTTAAAAACAACCCTAAGTATGTACCTAAACCTCCAAAACCAAAATCCCCACGAATTAGAAGTCTAGAAACCACCTCAAATCATTCCCATTTCCCACTTCTAAATTCGACAAACAAATTCAATTTCCACTAAAGCGTTTCTTTAAATCACTATGGTCACACCCACACCTAATCCAAGTTGCCAATTACAACAAACCACAAAATTCTTATCATCATCAACATAAACTCAATCAAGAAAGACCCACTACTTTATTTTCTTATGGCCACACCAAATCCGGAAGAAACTGGGAATTCTCACAATTTACTTATAAATCAAAAAGAACCTAGATAATTGAAGTCCAAAACAGAGTAACTAAAAAGCCCCAATGCCCAACCAAAATTGGAATTAATTGGCGACACAATTCCAAGTTCAAACCCAACAATGAACAAGCCAAACACTATCAAACTAAACCTGAAGAGGGTGTATCTTTGAATTTAAGACAGAATAATAAATCTCCAATCTACAGTAAACTACGAATTGTACAACAAACGCGTAATTTCAACACAGACCCTTCAACATTAAAGAACTAAGAACCCATTATCTTCAAAGACTATATCAAAAGAACCTTATAATTGAGCCAAGAATAAGAGGGTAAAGTATGATTCTAGAACAAAATAACTGCAAAATTCAAATTAGAATATTGAGATCGGAGACAAGTGCTGTATTTATAGGAAATACCTTGAAGAAGGGAGAGTCAGAGTGAAGGAGAGAGAAAGAGAGAGAAAGAAGACTTGACTGACTCTGTCTGCGTAGGAGTCTACAAGAATTAGCTTCCAAAGAAAGAAGTTGAATATGGAAGTTTGATTCCCTATTGATTTCGCAAATCAGAATTGGCTGTATTAAATTTTGAGATTCAACAGATATACCCACTCAGTCGTTTGGATTGACATTTCTTTATAAAGTAAAAAAAAAAAAAAAAGGTGATTTGACTTCATAGCAGCCATATGGAAATACTTACCACTATTTACAACATTATTTAATGATCCTATTGCATTTTTTCCCCCAACCATTCTACTTTTCGCTTATAGCTGGCTTGGCTGAAAATAAGTTAAGAGTCATTTAATGAAAAGTATTAAAATAATTAAAATGTAATTCTAGTGAGTTGTCTATGAATAAATCAATCATAATAATTTAAATAATGTGATTAAGCATGTCATTTGATGTTTTATTAAATGGATGGTGTTGTGTCAAACAAACTGTCTTATTACTTGATTATATATCTACTCCTTACGTCCTCATCAAAAGCATAGTTTCAAGAATAAAGATTTCTGTTCACAAAAGAACGGTTAAAAATAGTAAAAATAGACAAATTAAATATATATATATATATATATAAATAAAGATTAGTCTATCATCAAAAGTATATTTAAATAGGGTCTATTAATTTTAAAAAAGAAAAAGTATAGTTACTTGAGGTCCATTACAAATAAATGTAATATTTATTTTATTATCTTTTTTCTACTTTATTATTTTTAATTTTATGTGAAATATATATTTTAGACATCTTTAATTTTTAGTACGAATGGAGTAACTAAAATGAGGTGTCTAATAGTATATTCATGATAGTACGTAGACATGCACTTGAATAGATTGGTGTTAAATTTAATAAATGTTTTGGACGTAGTTAGGTTAGGTTGAGTCCTATTTCACATATTTAGTGTAATAATATATCGTAATTACAATCTGATATGATCTGAACTCGTGTAATACGATTTGATTGTCTAACTTTAAAGTAAGTAAATGACATATACTCCAATAAAACCTAGCTAGGGTTTCTTCTTATGTACTTGAGACAATAATTCTCTTTCATTTGCCTAAATAAGAATGTACGTGCATGCAATGAATAAAGTAATTAATCATGTCGTCATATCCTTCAACTTAATTAAAGCTTGGATTTTGTCCTGTTTTTTTAGTTCATCACCAAGCCCATAGGCCGGACCCTCCTGAGTCCTGACCCACCCCAACCCCCTCCTCATTCCAAGCATCCAAAACTAGCTTGTGGCATCCACAGATGCCGTTAGTTAGACTTGAATCTTTCTTACCTACTGAGAAGGTTAATAATTGTTAAATTATTTTTGTTTCCCATTAAGTAATTAAATTAAAATTTTACTTTAATAAAGTACTCATTTTGTTAACATTTGTTAAAAATATATATAGTACTTAATTGACAAGTTAAAGCTAGAGGGAGAGGTCGATCAACCTTCTCTTTCAATTTATTTTCGTTTATCCCATATATATCCTCCATAACCAGCCAGCCATAATTGCTCGTGTTTGTAATCTTAAAACTTCAAAAGCTAAAGCTATAACATATGACAGAACTAATTTAAGAAAACAAACAGAAATAGGTGGATATATATATAGAAAGATAGAACTTAAAGAAAACTGAAATGATCAAGAGGAAGAGTGTCTACATCATATGACAATCTCTCCCTTCCTCCAACACAGACTTTTCGTCCAATTTACTACTCCGTATTATTAACGGATTGACTTTGATTATTATAAATGAAAATTTAATTTAATGACTTAATATATAAGAAATAAAGCAGTACATTGGATTAAGATATCCTCCATTACACATATCATCCAATTTTTTTCAATACACATTTAGTAACATAAAAAATACATTTAATGACAAAATAAATTTCGTCGCAAACTATTAGCGACACAATAAAATTCGTCACAGCAAATTGTGTTGTTGAAAGTGTCGTTAAAAGCAATTTTTTTTGTCCCTAAATGTGTATTAGGAAAAATTGGATAATAGGTGTAATGGAGGGGATCTTAATCTGATTTAACTAAAATAACATGATCCATGTGAGATCCCTACATTATACTCTTCGGATTAAAGTCTCTTCCCATTACACCTATCATCTTATTTCTCCTAATACATATTTAGTGACATAAATATTATATAAAGCGACAAAATAACACTCATCGCAACAATTAGCGACATAATAAAATTCTTTATAAACAATTGTGTCGCTGAAAGTGTCGCTAAAAATAATAATTGTCTGGTTATATATGTATTAGGAGAAATTAAAGAATAAATGGAATGGAATGGATCCTAATGCTTAATTTCTCCAAATACACAATTATCGACATAAATATTACTTTTAAGGATGTTAATTATTTGCGACACAATTCTATTGTGTCATTAAACACAATGTTTGTGATGCTACATGTGTATTTGAAAAAAAAATTAGCTAAAAGGTGTAAAGAAAGAAATCCTAGTTATTCGTCGGATTAGGATCCCCTCTATTACATTTTTTATTCAATTTTTTTATACACATTCAGCGACGCAAATATTATATACAGTACAATAAAATTCATTGCGAATAATAGCAACATAATAAAATTTATCGCAAATAATTATGTTGCATATACATTTGCTAAAAGTAATACTTGTATTGTTGAATGTGTATTGAAAAAAGTTAGGTGAAGCTGAAATGGAGGGTATCCCATAGTCCCATAAATAAAAAGCCCATGAGCAGTTTTTTGCTGAAAATTAAGAAAATATATTGAGGAAAGTGATATTTTCACTACAAATATTTTTATTTGCATTCCATTTTAAATTTGTTTTTTTTTTGTTGGGAGTTCATTTTCGTTAGCCATTTTTTATGGGTAGAAATTTATACAAGTACTTATTATATCACTTCCTGTTATTAGTCCATGTTATTACATACACATATACACATAATTGCAAACAAATATTTTTATGTAATTAATTTCTTAGATGGGAGCACAAATGGAGGACAAATGTCACTTCTTTTGTTTAATTTAGAGTGCAAGTCCATTATTTCCAATTCACCATAGCATGGTAGATGAACAAAATTTTAATCAAAGTCTTAATATTGCATCTCGAGACAAAGCAAGGAAAGTAAATTTATAATTAATCTTCTTACACTTTTATGAACTGGATAGGATTCTAACAGCCAGACGACCCAATCCCAAAAAGGTAGTAACAGAATCAAACTCACGGGTATTATCAAAGTTTAGACACTAATTAACCTACCAATCTTGGTGAACCAACTTAACAACCTCAACTAAATTAACGTGTAACAGAACCAACTAATTAAACCCTACATTGCATCCCTACACCATTTTGTACAAAATGAATCAATGATCATTTCTCTCACCTGACCTGCCTATTATGACTTTGTACATAAGTAGTATTAGGAATCAAGAACTCTTGAGGGAAAAAAAAACTTTGGTTCGTGAAAAATTTACGCTTGAATTCCAAAAGTGCATCACAGTACAACATACACTTTTGGGCAATAAATCCAAGTGCAAATTTTTTGGATTAGGATCACCTCCATTATATACCTACCATATAATTTCTCTCAATACATATTCAACGACATAAATACTATATTTAGCGACAAACTAAAATTCGCCGCAAACAATTAGCGACACAATAAAGCTCATCGCAAATAATTGTATCGCTAAAAAAGTGTCACTAAAAGGAATATTTGTATCGTTAAATGTGTATCGAGAAAAATTGGATAATAGATATAATAGGGGATCTTAATCCTAATGTTTGGGATATTGTAGCATTATTCTTACATCTAAATAATAATGCTTGGGTTGAAAGATGCAAAAGCTAGCAGCTCTTGGTCCTTAGCTTTTCAAATATGTCCATCTCTTCTTTCTTCAACGTGATCCATGCTTCTATTCCATCACCGGCATAGCTACATTCTTGATAAGTGAACTATAAGCACTACTTATCCAGGTTGGCTTTCCCTATCCGAAATCGGCTTCATTTAATGGGAATTTACACCAACTTGTATAATTATACAAATCAATATCATCCCTTGCGTACAAATTTCCCAACTCATTCACCGATTGTATAATGGTCTAATACCCGTATGTCCCTTGCACTTCTTTCATGTAGTTATTGGAGAATTTATTCATCCCTTTCTTGAGATTATCCGCTAACTCATATGTCTCGATCTTTTCCTCATCATAATCTTTTTCTACTAGAAAGTGCCTGTACGCAAAATTTCCAAAAGTATTTTTTGGCAAGGCTGGAGTAAATCTTTTACGCATGTTCACCCTTTGGGCTAAAATCGAACGAGCCCTTTTCTTGGAATTTGATGATCTAGAAGCCGCCATCATGCACTTCCAAAGGAGAGCCGATACGGATTCCACCCGTGTAGGCAGAAATTTTTGGCAGATTTAGCCTTAAGGGTGGCAATACTAGAAGGGGTAAATACAAATCTTTTTGTAACATAATTTTGTGGCGTCAAATTTAATGTCAAGGAGGACAAAAAATCACTTGGTGGCAACAAAGATGAAAGAGTAAAATCAGCTTTATGAACGGGCTTAATGTTGCCATTTCCAGAAGCAATTTTCGCCCATTCGTTGATAAATCTACCTAAGGTGGCAGCATCGGTTAATTTATGCGAAACGCAAATGCCAATAGCCATTCCACCACATTCAAAGAAACTTGCTTGAACATATTGTGAATTTTTTCCTGAATCCTTGGACTTAACATAAATCGGAAGGAACATCCTCATCAAGTTGGCGTCGGGATTTTTTAGTATGTCCGAGAGGGGACAATGAACGTGAGCTTCCGTATAAGGAACTCCTTCGTCATTACAATCTACAAAAATGTTGCCATCGATTCTTCCCAAAAATGGGTATAAATGAACTAAAATTTCAGATAAAGCTTTCATGAACCGCTGAGAAGTTATGGCCGCGTTGGCCTGGCCAACGTCGCCACCTGGCTCTGCGGAGTAGAAGAAAACTAGTGGCACGTACATTGATGGAGCGAATTGATCTAAGGAGTGAGAATTTGAAGGATTTAAGGAGATGTGGTGTAGTGGAGGAGGATTTAATGACTTCATTTGCAAGTATGTCAATCTTGATCTCCATTTTTTTCTTAGTAGCTATATACTTTAGTTAATTAGTGGATGCAAAATAAATAGACATAGTGTGACCAATTTATAGTAAATATGATCAAAATGCATGCGCAAGAACTGCATGGTCTGAACCTATTCAGTATATGTCAAATTTCACGGGCTTTAGCTTTACATTTTATATCAATGTCAAAGACACGTTTATATTGTCTTCCCACCTCGCGCTAAATTTTATATGTTCATGTTTCCTTTATGGATATTTAAAAAATATTGGCCTTATTTGTCGTATCTTGGCACTCTTGTATTGTGGGGCGACAAATGAACCACACTTTGTTAACGAGGAGCTCGTTGTTCCCTAGTTAAAGTTGATTTAGAACATTGCTCGCTTAAATTTAACATATAAAAACATCCAATTCTTTAATTTAAAACTAATTTAGCAACGAGTAAATTGATGTTAATAACTTTAAGATATCAAATTTTTTAAATCAAAATTAATTATTAATGGATAAAATTTAGTCAATATATACTTAAATATTATACTCTCTCTTCGATGCGGATAAGTTATATACCAATATACCATACATTTTGTAGAAAATAGTTAGGTATGTATATGTGTTAGATATATGCCTTAATTATACAAAAAGATAGGAAAGCTAGACTGTTTAGGTAGCCTTGTACTATGTTATAAAATTAGGCTCAAATATAAGAACACAAACAAACAACCGTATACGGCATTAATGCTTAATTTATTCAAAGGAGATAGTAATATTCTTAAATCTTTCTTGGTAATTGGTAGTGGAAAGGAAAGTACGTCAATTTTTGCACATTCATGGAGTGCCAATAATAGATCAAAAGTGCTTAATTCGACTTCAGTCATAAACACCTGCGCATATAGTTTTATTCAAATATATATTGGAAAAGAGCTGAAAACCCTTTCGGTGATAAACTCTTCCTGTACAGCTTAATGTTAAAACTAAATATTTACTATCTTTTTTGTGAATTTGAGACTATATATTAGTGATGGAAAACAATATTCCTCGTGCATTTCTGTATTCTGCAACTTAATTTAGTCATACATATCCTGCTTAGTCTACTTTAATTAAGTTAGCTCCTTAATTCCTTTCCATCTCCACTCATCTCATAACCCGAATCGAGTCTCGCTATATATGTAATATATAGCCTCATCTCGTTATACACACATAATTATTTTGAAACACGAATTAATAAAGAAAAAAATGTGGAGTTTTGCATTAGGTTTTGCATCAATATTAGTATGTATGATCATTTGGTTTATTGAGAAATGGAGGGATCCCAAGTGTAATGGGGTGCTCCCTCCTGGCTCTATGGGGTTACCTCTTATTGGGGAGACCATTCAGTTGATCATTAATTCCTAGTTACTCTTTTCTCCTTTTGCCTTTCATGCACAAGAGAATACAAAAGTAAAGCAATCATAATTTTCTTACACAAGTACATCATGTATAAATTTCTTAATATATATCTCATTTTGTTGGTTCTGATCATTAATTATGCTCGTATATATTAATTCTGAACAGATACGGACTAATCTTTCGAACAAATGTGGCGGGTCGGTCTGTTGTGGTATCAGCAGACTCTGAATTCAACCACTTTCTTCTTCAAAATGATGGAAAATTGGTGGAGTCCTGGTACTTGGGCACATTTGCAGAACTGTTTAATTGTGCAAGGCGAGTCTAGGCCAGACGGTGCTCACATTCATAAATATTTGAGGAACTTGGTGTTGAACCACTTTGGGGTGGAGAGTCTTAAGGCGAATTTGCTCCCTCAGTTGGAAGATTTGGCTTGTGCTACTCTTCGCGCTTGGTCAAGCCAAGAGTCGGTTGAAGTGAAAAGTGCCGCTGCCACAGTAAGTCCACACTCGTGAGAGTCCTATATATTTGACTTGTTGATTTTTCTGAAGTATACGTATTAAGTTTATTATTCATTTAGGTATGACTTTTTTAAATATTTTTTTAAAAAATATGTTTTAATATTAAATTAGTCAATAAAATAGTACTATATATGTTCAAATGTGTCATGCAAATTTTAATGTGTTTAAAAAAAAGTCAACAAGTCAAATATGACTTCTTTTTTTTGGATGTTTAGGGACTATTAATTTGTATCATACCAACCATTAATTTCTTCCTGACCATGACACACATGACTGTTGATTTTAGCACAAAACCGTTGTTCAGCTATGATCAGGAAAGTTCAACGGATAAGACTAGCGATTAATTTAGGAACTTGATGGATGGTCTTAAGTATATCCATTTGCTTGAACATTCCTGGAACTGCATACAATAGGTGTAAAATGGTAACTAACCAAAACCATATAATTCCCTAATCTGCAAAATCCTTTTCTTTTCTTTTTTTAATTATACTTTCAAGTTTATAGCTGATTTTGACTCCAAAAACTCCAGCAGAACATGAAGAAGGTCTTCAGTATAATGAGGGAGGAGAGGAGATCAAAAGAAGAAGACCTATGTCACATGAGGAGCATCAAGAAGATTTGCTTCATCATCTCATCGGTGACATGAGCAAGAAGAGTTTCTTAACAGAAGATTTCATTATTCAACGACGGTTTACACTTCTTTTTATCAACCGCGATTCGATCTCTACATCATTGGCACTTATGTTCAAGTTACTCAATGAACACCCTTCAGTTTTGCAAGAACTAACAATGCGTACAATTTTTATTTATAACTGACTTGATTTATGTAATCATTACTTCCTCTGTTCCCATTCCGAATTACAAGATCGATTACTATTGACTTTGTAAAAAATTAATTTATAATATTTTTAAATTTAAAATTGATACGATTAATTTAAGTTTTAAAAATTATAAATTTTAAAACTAGTAATATTTTTTAAGTAGTTTATGATATTTATAATTGTGTTGACATAAATTAAATGAATTCATATTAATTTTGAAGTTGAAAATGTTTGAAATTAACTTTCAAATTAAAAGTCAATAATGATCTTATAAATTGAAACGGAGGGAGTAATTAGTAATACTTTATTAAATAGTTTACAAAAATATGATTGTGTTAAATACAATCAAGTGATTACATGTCAATTTCCAATTTTAAAATTTCAGAAATTGAAGACAAAAAAATTAAAGTGAGACTATTTTTGTGGAATAGAAAGATTATAAGATATATTAATTAAAATACCCAGTATAATCAAATTTTGATGTCTTCTTTTAATTGTTAATTAGGCTGAGCATGAGGCAATCATTAAAAGAAGAAAGAATCCTTCTTCTCCACTCGCATGGGATGATTATAAAGCAATGACTTTCACTCGTCAGGTATGTAGGGTAAACAATTTGTTATAGGATCTCCCTTTTAATAAATAGTTCGGGCTTTTTTGCATAAAATACTTACTTTTCTAGCTAATTAATATACAAATTACAGGTTATTAATGAAGTCCTTAGGTTGGGAAGTATTATTCCAAGCTTACTTCGAAGCAGTGTTCTTAAACTCGGACCGGTCATCGAACCGAAAAGAATATCGGGTGGAGTGGTCGGACCGTTATTGAACCGGTGACGTCATTAATATATAAAAATATATATTATTAGTAATTAATAAAAAATTTTAAAATCTCATTTTTTATGAACTAAAACATAATAAAGATGAGTTACAATATTAATAAAAGTAGTTAATTTTAATATTAAAAAAAAATTTGGCAAAAAAAAAATTAAAAAACCGGGTCAATTAACCGGTTTTACCGGTTGGACCACCGGTTGAACCGGTAGTCAACGGGTCAATCCGGGTTTTGACCAAAATCGATTTTCTGGGCCAAACCGGACCAGAAGGCGGATCGATTCCAATTTTTACCGATCCGAAAGCCAGATCGGTTTTTAAAACAATGCTTCGAAGGGCACCGACAGATATCAAAGAAAAAGGTATTAATTATTTAGTTGAATGATACTTTTGTCTCAAGTTGTCACTTATTTTTAAAGTCGTCTTTAAAGTTTATTTTTTATCAATTAAATTTTTAAAGTGACATTTTGTATCGATTTCGTTCGTTTTTTTTTTCGAATTTCACTTAAATCCGACCCAGTTTTAAAAAATAAATTTGTCTTTTCAATAAAAAAGTAACTCTCCAAAATATACTTTAATTTCCCAACAAAAACCAAAGATAAAAAAAATAAATAGCATAACTATAAATAAATAAAATATTAAATCATAAATGCAATCCATATCCATTCTTCATCTTCCTCCTACCTCTTGACAACCCACTGTTCATATTCTTCATCATCTTAATTGAAACCCAGCTCCAACTCAAAATCATAAACCATTATAAACTCAGTCCAACGAAGCAACACAAACGATCTAGACAAAGGTCTCAATTTGATGTAATAACTTCAAATCCGTAAAATTACACACAAAAATCTTCTGTCCCAACACCACCACAATCCGGTCTCGCTGTAGCCGCACGCCGTAAACCTCCGACCCAAAAGGTGAAAGAAATGGGACGAGAAGAATTCATTCAAACCCATTTCAATCTTCCATCCAAAATCTCTTCCTTTTTCTCATCTCACCCAATTATTGTAAAAATACCTTCCCAAATCTGATCTCTCTCTAACCTCTCTCTATCCTAATCGAAGAATACATACCCAATGAGATAGCCTCTGTTTGTTGCTAAACAAAAATAGTGACGAAAGTAGGAGCTGAAGAGGGTGAATTGCAGTACTTATTGATGAGAAATCAGAGGCTCTACCATATGAGAAGGATTGTTTGCGGTGGGAGTTTCATGCGGCACAATTCAAAGCCTCTAAGGTTCCGTACGTCTCGCTGCTGGGCATGACCGCTTTGCATCCGTTCGTGACATTTAGGCTTATGCTGCCCGCCTAAGATTTTTCAGTTTGGATTCGATGGAGATAACATGTTTGCCGACCGATCAAATGTTGATTAATGATTAGTTGATTTAGGGAATTTGATGCCGTGAGCTGTACACTCTAATTTGTAATTATATTGCAGAAAGAATATGTAGTCAGATCATTAAGACCTCTTCTCATGTCAAAAGATGCAAGTTCAGTGACACAAAATACAGGACAATACCAAAGAAGTTATCTCAACCCTTCATCTACTTTAGCAGTCTTATATCACTCACCACTAATATTGAATGATCAAGACATGTCCGGTATTTGCTAAAATGGCTAACAACAAAATGGTGCACCCAAACCACTCTGAGATAGATAAACTAATGATATCATGAAAGATCTTCCGCGACTACTCTGTAGTTGATAGCATACACTCAGTTGCAATCCAAATAAAAAATATAGTTGGTGTTCTCTTCTGCAAGAATCACTTTGGCATTGCTGAATGGCCTATATACACTAAAGACAGCCAGTGTTTGTTTTTTTCCAAAAATTAGTTCGACCGTAAATCAAAATATGAAAATCTAACCATACAGAATCGACCAAAAATAAAATTTCAAGAGAGTATTTGTTGGTTATTTTGTATTATTACTTTGGATTAATATGAAGTAGGAGTCTCAAAAAAAGTCTTTCAAAATGCCCAGTCAGTCCGTCACTTTCCTCTAACCATTGTATTTGACAGTTTTGTTCAGAATCAAACAGGTAATTAAGGTTTTTATAAAAGCGAAGAGAAGAAAGATGACATATTATCAGTGGTCACCTGCAAGCTTAGGAATTGCTCTCCAGCATTTAACAACAGGTAAATCACACCAATTTCGAGTATAGTCAATTGAAACATTCCAAATCAGCCATATAAACGGATTGTATAATTTGCCCCGATCCCAATCACCCTATGACCTTCATTGAAGAATTTCATCAAACACTTCATAGGCAGACCACTTCACAGGCAGAAAAACCAATCCTCGACAATGCTTAAAGTTGATGACATCCAAACAATAACTCAGATAACCTTTGAGCTTAAAAAACAGAGGACTTAAATTAAACATCTAATTTACAAAATTAGGCAAGAAAGTAACTGGAAATTCACAAACTGGGGAAAAAAGGGTTAAGATTATCCATCTTTGTTCATATCAGTATTCCAAATACATAACCAATCACGAATAATAACTGCACATGGTATCTCAATAATAAATCAATGCTTCAGGGAGGAAATTATTGTCTTATATTCACAAACCAAGAAACTCTCTTATACACAGGCAAAGTATGGATTCAAAGATTACCTTTCGTACATAAACGGAAAGCACCGATCTTCTCTCGTTGGCGATCCTACAAATTCGCCTTGCCGAAGTCAACCTTGTCGCCTGTGATTTGGCGAGGATTGAGACGATTTCATGTTGGGAGTTAAAATCAGCTTCCTCTTCTTTCTTCTCCAAACTCCCCAACCTAAGTCCCAGATCTGTGATGGAGGGAAAGAGGGGAACAGAGCGAATATATAATGCCAGAGAAATTAAAAGTCGAAGAGGAAGAGGAAGTGAAAATCTGAAGAGTTCGTCTTTATGGTATTTGAACAAATATGTAACATTCACCTCGCTAACATGCATGGTATGAATCCATACTATTTTTTTCCCCAAAATAGTATGAATCAAAGTACAAAGAATTTGCAAAGCAAACTTGAGGGAAGTTAAATATAAAGTTATCTTCTAAATTCACAAATTAAATCGGCAAGATAGATAAGAACTTAGAGAGAGGGAAGAGAATTGGGTTCCATTAGTCTGAACTTCTCAATAAAGCGATTATTATTTGAAATAAAAATCAAAAACTTAAATTAAACATACCTGGCTTGATGGCTCGATTGATTTTACTATACAAATAGGCGAGATAAATACAAACTTAACACACGAAATTGTTGGGTATGTAAAAAAATGAATGCCATGAAGCTAAGCAACCTTGCGAACTTTACATCAACCGCCTATTCAAGTTGTGTCGTGCTGTTCCACCATCGTGGTCGTCCGTCTTTGAAGATCGTGGTGTCGTGACTAATATCTCTCGAATCAATCATGTTGTCTCTCAAGGTATTTGGCGGTGTTTATAATTATTCCTTCAAACATCAATTGAAAAAAGATATAAACGGCATTACATAAAAATTGAAACAATTCTATCAAGATCATGTAATGATATAATTATGAACAATCGAAATCATCATTGTACAACAAAATGAGGATCTTATATGCTGAAAGTTAAGGAGAGAAAGCAATAGTTATTGATATTGTCGATATATAAAAATATTAATATAACCGTTAAGTTACATGTTTAACTCTATACAAAGCTAGATCCAACCAATCTCACAACTAAAAACTTGTCAAAACCATACATATTCTGCTTTCATTTTGAAATAAAAAGGATCTCCGATTTCTTAACTTTACACATTTGAAAAACCTACATTCTCGTCTGCTAATTGTGCAGACCCTCGTGTTTTCTTATCGAGCTGAATCAAACTACGGGATGCTAATAATGCCTGCTGAACCCAATTTCATTAGAAGGCCTAACATACAAACAGCTCCCAGCAATTGAAGCTGCATCTATTTACGATTACGACGACAAAATTAGAGTTTCAACTATGAAATCAAATCCTATGTCCCAAGTTTTCAATACACTTATTACGCAAGTCTAATGTAATTTAACTAACATAATATCTGTTATTTTAAAAAGATTTAAAAATGCACTCGACACAATTCATATGTGAAGAAATTGGATACCCTCTGCAACTCCTATAGCAGATGAGTTGCTTTGGGCAACTTGCTTTACTGCTTTCACATAAAACAAATTCAACCCAAAAAATGAAGGAAAAAAAAACCATTCTCAGAGTATTACAATCGTTAAAATTCTATAATACATGAACTCAATAAACCTGAATAATTACCTACATGTCATCATCAACTTTATACTATACTAATTTATCGATCTCATATTATATTCATAGTATCCATCTTATGACCATCTATACTTATTTAAGGAAAAAGATGTAACTAATGCTCAAAATTGTAGCTATGGAGAGAGAAATAGGTTTAGCCTTTTAGTTTGGTACATATAAATTAGCACAGTAACTTGGTTGTTCTGATTCATCATAATTGCTATTGACTAAGCAGTTTTTTTCTTTTTCTTTTTTTCTTTTTTCCATTTTGTAATTTTCTTACTTTTAGGTGTTAAAAGGTATATCATAAATTCAATATGTTTCACCTTCAACGCCTCAAAAGCCGTTATTCAAATTAGACATGCATACAAATTATCTCTACCATTTATGAATGTAGGACTATTTCAATTTTCCTGTAGATATGTTCGAAGTGTAGTATTGTATTTAACTTTTCGTTAGATATGTTAGAGCTGTTTTTTTCAAGTTTGATGTATTATAATGGATTGGTTATCGGTTAGAATTAGGTTGTGTTAAATGAACCGAGCAATTAACTCGTATCTATTGTTTCCATTTCAACAAAGAGTACAAAATACTCTTCTTGGTTGGTGTAGAAACTAATAGTTTCCCTTTTATTTAGTTTAGACATTGGAATTCTTCCCCTTTATTATCATTTTATATTTATATAAGAAAATTGTGTATAACTTTGAGCGAGTTTGGATGCAAGCACTACTAGAAAATCGCCCTATAGCGACGGTCGCTGACCGTCGCTATAGGCTGAAAGACCGTCGCTATAGAAGCCGTCGCTAAAACCTATAGCGACGGTCTTTTGTCCTATAGCGACTGTCAGCGACCGTCGCTATAGACCATGCTAAAACCATGTATTTGCTCTTTACCAACGGTCGCTAAAAGCTATTGCTACGGTCATGACCGTCGCTATAGCTGTCTATAGTGACGCTCGGCGACTGTCGCTGTAGCCTTTTTAGATTTCAAAAAAAAATTAATTAATAATGCACATTTATTCAACAAACACAAATACAATATAAAATAAAACATAAAAAAATTATATACATCATTTAAAATCATTCACATTACAATATAATAGTTGAATAATTCATTCCTAAAATATAATGATCATTATTATAACAAACTACTAAACTAATAACTTTTACAATCATCATTACAATACAATAGTTCAGTTATATGTAAAAGACATCTGATTACTTGGTTGATATAAAGGCACACTACTTTGCGGTGCCAACTCAGGGGGTCCAACCTGCGCAATCTTGTTCTTGATTATATATCCCACTCTGATTCTCTGAATAGGCCAATAGTGTCTAGGCCACACCCCATTTAATAATGAATTTAAATCATGCTCTGCATTCAAGTTCTTCCTTAATTGAATGTACAACAGAAATTCAGGATATAGACAAATTTTAAAGTCTAACCATATTCTTTACATGTCTCCTTCCAATCCACAGCATGCTCTAAGAACTTCCACCAATGTTGCAGCGTGTACAGAGATCTTGCAGCCATGGCGCCACCAATGAACAGGGTACTTGAAATTAATGATGGCTTTTCTGTGTTGGCAGCATCAGATAACAATGCAATCCTCTCAAGAATGTGCTCTAGCCTAACCTGCAAGTAAATGAGTATTAAAAGAGACCAAAAAGGGAGAAACAAAAAACCTCCAAGTATACAACTTGAGAAAGGAAGTAAGACAAAGTTATTATCCCAAAAGTTTAACTGTACCTTCAACTCATAAGCATCAACAACACAACTACTCTCACTGCCCTCAAAGAACCCTGTATTGAAATTGTTCTCTTGACATAACATAATAGCATCACTTTTAAGCATTTCATTTCATTGCTCCAATTCATTGTTTAGTTCAGCATCATCCTGATAAAAAAAGAACAAATTAAAAAAAAAACTTGCATTTTTAGATAACTTTGGTTGAGGGACAAAGCTCTGGTGATCTAGAAAGCACATAAACATTGCATGAGCAACACAAGTAGAAGTTTACAACTAATATAAGAAAGGAAGTCTGCATTTAGTATTCAGTCCAAAAAGCTCACTTATTTAACAAGTATAAGTTTACAACTAATATAAGAAAGGAAGTCTGCAATTAGTATTCAGTACAAAAAGCTCACTTATTTAGAGAGAAAAGAAAGAGAGGATTCCATGGCTTGAACCCTCAAAGTGGCCACCCACCCAGGGGAACACCACTGAGGCACTCAAAGCTGGGTAAAACCTCATTTATTTAATTATAAGTTCACTCTTCAAGTTTCTCATAGCATTAGCAACATATTTGACATGTTAGTTAATCAAATAGATTTAATTTCCATTAATAACAAGGTAAAATTGTTTTTTCAAGCCAATGAGACGCACTCATTGGATTCTGCCAAATATACAAAATATGACAACTTTAAAAAGGAACCATAGTGGTGTGTGATATATCAAAGTAACTTGGAATCACAATCTACTTTCGGCACAAAAATCCCTGATTATTAAATAATGTTGATGTCTACTAAAAAACTTTAGTAGTATGCCACTGGCTATGTACTGCTAGGTCTACCAAAAGGAATATAAATATATAAGCATCCAAAAAGAGATCACTCTCTAGTATTACAGAACAGCAATCCAAACAAACTAAAGTAGCAGTTTAGGTTTGAATAGAAAACTTGTGGATAGTTTGTGGAAGTCACGGAGCTTTGATGCCAAACGAAGGCTACGAATGGGTTCAACACTCCCCTTGTTAAATTTCCCATGCTAACATTTGCGGCAAAGAAAAAAGTTAAAAAAAAATGCACTATACTGCATGACAGGTACATACAAACTATCAAAAGTGAACAATCAAGGCAACAACACTAAAAAATTAGTGAAGCTCCATGATCAAGAATTAAACATGGAGCATACTTTCAGTTCTAATAGAGAAAGAAAAGTTTGGATATGTGTAAGACTCTAAGCATATGGAAAGAACTAATCAAAAAATATATTATAAAAAAAACACTTGGAAAACACATATTGAAGCCATGACTACACAAGTTTATAAATGTAATAGATCATCTTGCCTCCAGCATCATGTAAAGTGTGCAAAACTTGTAAGTTTAAGTGAAATACAATCTGTAGCAAAAAATACCTATGCAGAAGGTGCATCTAGTAATGCTTAGACTATAACATGTTTGGTAATCAACATTACATCATTTTGTATCAAAATAACAAATTTATGTTAGTAACTGACGCTAGAAAATCAAACTGCATTGTGACTTAACAAGCTTCAAATCAAAACAGTTACAACCGCCTATAAAAAAGAAAATATATCAAATTGAAAAGACCAGATATGCAGTTATAATGAATGTTTCGTAAAAAAAATGGCCTTTTAAATTTTAACAACTTTTTAAAACAAAGACATGATATTTAAAAAAAAACTTCCGAAGAAAATGTTGTTCAAATTGCACTTTATGAAACATGGTTCATAAAGGGACCTCATATGAAACAAGTAATTTGTACTCTTAAACTCAAAACAGCCATGGAAAAGAACCTATTAAATAAGCGAATGTGCAAACCGAGCTTGCTAATCATGTCAACTTCATTAAAAATTAAAAGAAATAGGAATGAAAAGAATTAGAAATTAACCATTCCATTATCATATGACAGGCAAAATTATAGATCATGAGAGAATAACTAACTATATTTCTAATCTCATCATTTAAGTCAATCTGATTACCAATGATAAGTACTAACCTTTTGTACCAAAAGGACCTTCAGGGAAGTTTATATCCAGAATATCCCGTCCCTAATCACACAGAAAAAGAATCATCTCTAAACTAAAATTAGTAATAATCCTAATCCGATCATTTTATTTATCAAAGAAGATTCATTCAATAAGATATATAATCAAATATTTCTGGGAAAAGCTGCTCCTAAAAGAACTTGGCATGATGGGTTAAGCACCACTGAAGTTTAAATGCATAAGCTATTAGTGCAGTGTAAACTTAATTCTACATAAATTGATGAAATATAATGAGGGTGATTGATATTAAATCAACTCAAGCTAGAGAAATATCGATCCCAACAATGATAACGAGTTTTTCAAACATCATAATTATAGAGCTAGTAGTTCTAGCTTCCAATTTTTTGTCCAAGTAAAGTGGGTATGCATATGCATGCAACAAAGGATTGGGTAAGACTTTTATAACACTGACCGAGAAACCAAACACTACACCATATCTTATGTCAAAGAGAAATAAAAGTTTTACCTTCCCGACGTAAAGGTCAATATTTCCTGGAGCACCACCAACATACCCAAAATCTGCCTCAGCCATCTCCCCTGGTCCATTTACGATACAACCCATGATTGCGATCTGCAACAAAAAAAGAGGAAGAAGTGAGTGACACAATAGATTTGTTTATTCATAGTAGAATAGGTTATAATCAAAATTATCTGATGACGAGGGACAAAGAGGGATGGTGATTACAGAAACACCAGACAAGTGCGACGTCTTCTCTCTTATTTCTGCACTTATTTCTTGAAGGTTAAATAAAGTCCTGCCTATGACAGTGATGGGTGAAAGCTCCGCCACTAGAAATTTTGGAGGTAGTTGGAGGTCTTACAAGACTACCTTCAGTTCAACGCCATGATCAGAAAACCAAAACATAGTATCCACGGGACCGATTGGAGGAACCTTCAATTCGATTGACCTTCGATTGAGAGCAACCTTTGATTCAATTAGCCTTCGATTGAGAGTGACCATCTACTTAGGGTGTTATTCGACTATGAAGATTTAGGTTTTGGCGATTTAGCGTAGCTGATGAGATAGATTAGAGGATTTAGGTTTTGAGATGTCGAGGGGAAAACGAAGGAGGAAGAAATTTGATTTAGGATTTAGGCTTTGTGTGCGCATAATTTGATATACGTCGATTGTTTGCTTGAAGACTTGAAGAGATGATTTGGCTAGAGAGGTAAAAGATTTTGTGCGAAAAATTGGAGGGAGGGAATATCAGATTGGGGAAAAATTAAGGAGGGAATGAAATTAAAATATAGTAAATACATAGCAGGAATTAAAATTGAGGAGGGAGCTATAGCGACGGTCGACTCCTGACCGTCGCTATAAAGGTGAAAATAGGCCCTATACCGACGGTCGATTCTTGACCGTCGTTATAGGGTCTATTTTCACCTCTATAGTGACGGTCAGGAGTCGACCGTCGCTATAGGTCTTATTTTCACCTCTATAGCGACGATTCCGCCTCGACCGTCGCTATAGCTCGTCGCTATAGGTCGATTTTCTAGTAGTGAATGAAAAGGAAATCTAGGGATATCTTCTACCTTTTTGTACAAAATAGTTTGTGAGTTTCTCTCGAGGTGGGAGAATGAGGTTAAGAGAGGGAGAAGAGATGAACAGACAATTGAATTTAAGGGAGAAGGGAAACGGAGCAGGAAGAGCCGAATTGGAAGATCGATCGGAGCAATTGTGAGTTATCGCCGAGTTAACTCTTAATTAATTAAGGGTTGACTCACCGATTTTTTTAAATTGAATTGATTTGATTACGTCAACTAACGTCATCCTTGGACGTGTCTTTATATATAAGAATTGATTACTAAAGAGAAAGTTTCATATTAGTATTGAAATTTATACAAAGCGTCCGGTTGAGTATCCAAAATCTCCCTGCTTAGGAGGACCGGTAAGCAGGAGCTGGATTAACAATGATTTAGTATTTATCTTTACATACTCAACTAAAAGAATGGTTAATTTGTGGTTGGTCAGAAATAAGAATCCACAATAATGAATTAAATCCAAATCTTTGAAATAATGATATTCCAATTTTGTTAATGTGTGTAATGAAGTCCAAAGAGAGAAAGTGCGTACCCGAGCGCCAGGGGAGGAAGGAGTAGCAAAAAGAACAACACAAACAGCTTCTAAAGGTGCAATTGTGAGGGAAAGTCCTTAGGTGCCAACAACTGGTCCATTTCCCCAAACACTACCATGGCTGCAAATGCCCCTGCAGCAGGCCAAAAAAATCTCACTTAGGACGGAGCTTTAGAATCCTTGTTTGGCGTCCAATTGTCCCAGAATATATGCTGCGGCCACAGTTAGTTGATGATGTTACCACAATACCCACATCTCTTCTTATTCTTTGTCCGTTCCCTCCATTAATAAAAATAGTCAAATCAAGTGATTTTTCAAGACAACAAATACGATGTTCTTCTAATACTGAGATAATACTTTGAATTTTAAATTAGAGATTCCATTACTTCTAATATAATGTAATGACCTCTTTGTGTCATTTCAAAAAATATTTAATGTGTAAATATAAACCAATTAAAAAATTTAAACTAAATAAATTATAGTTTCAAGAATGGAAACTGAAACTTTCACTCAAACTCAACTTCTAAAATAAATTAAAGAATAAAGAAACAATATAATTCCACAATTATGTATGTATAAATGTACATGTTAATCTTTAGATTGGACTATAGTAAAGAGTTTAAGATTTTGCCCATATTAACTCAAATTTAATCATCTAAAATTGAAGCGCAATAATAAAATTCATCAAGTTACAGATCATGATCATCACGTCAAAGATTCAAGAGATTACAAATTAAGTTGAATTGAAATCGTAATGCTTGAAATAAATAAGGAAACCTAAAAATTAATGAATAAACTCAAAAGTCTATCTGATTTGGCCTGGAGCAATTGCTCAAGTACTAGAGCAAATATATCAGAAAAATTTTATGCGTTAAAATCGATAAGAACAAATCATTACCTTCGATTTGAATTAGCATCCTGAATTGATCGGGTGATGGGAACTCTGGTTGTTCCGCACGGGCTACGATTGAAGAATATATGAAGAGACGATTCCAAAACCAATCAAAAAAACCCTAGGACAGAGAACAATTGAATTGAAAATACAACGTACCTTGAGATCTGGTGCGAGTTTGGATGCAAGGAAAAGGAAATCTAGGGATATCTTCTACCTTTTCGTACAAAATAGTTTGAGTTTCTCTCGACGTGGGAGAATGAGGTTAAGAGAGGGAGAAGAGATGAACAGACAATTGAATTTAAGGGAGAAGGGAAACGGAACAGGAGAAGGGAAACGGAACACGTTAAAGCCATCGGAAAGAATCGCAAAAGGCAGGCGACGGAAAGGAATCGACTTTCAATTTCACCGAGATGACTCGCCCAATTTTCAAATTGATTTTGAAATTGACTGAGTTGGGATCGCCTTTCCTGCCTTTATATATTAGTATTGATTAGTATTTGTTTGATTTAAAAACTTATTTTATATTTAAGCTTTAATTAAATTTTTTAGTATATATTTTATGAAATTTTACTCATTTCTTAAAAATAAAAATAAAAATTTCTAAATTTTTATTTTTGAAAATAATAGTATGTTTTCAAATTATTTTTTAAAAAAAATTGAATTAGTTTTTTCTTATCTTTTTCTATTTGTTTGTATTTTAATTTTTGTTTTTATTTTATTGTATTTTAATTTTTAATATGATAATACTCATACTTGTAAAGACAAATTTGTCCTTTAAAAATGGGTGGGGTCAAACTTGGGTCAGATTTAGGTGAAATTTAAAAAAAGGAATGTAATTGACACAAAATGTCACTTTAAAGACCCAATTGAAAAAATAAATTTTAAGAACGACTTTAAAAATTGATGACAACTTAAAAGTGACAGAAGTGTCATTCAGCCTAATTATTTTGACTCCGAAAAAAATGGACAAAAAAAAAATAGCACCATCTTGTGAATATATAGTATTAATTAATTGAAATTATTCTATAAATAGCTTAATTATAAGTGTTATTGTATTATTTATATAGAGGATATACAATTCCTGGTGGGTGGGCGATTCTCATTGCATCTTCTGCTGCAGTTGAATTCTAACAATTTCGAGGATCCCTACGCATTTAACCCGTGGCGTTGGAAGGTACGCGAAAAATGTACCGTTGCATGCATGCAAAAATAGAAGATGAAAAAAAAAAAAGTACTCCCTCCGTCCCAAATTAATTATTTAATTTTGATTTTTTTAAGTCAAATTGACTATTTTTAGAATTAATAATTAAGCGTATATAAATATATTTCTAAAATTATAAAAATTGGGGTAAATAATAAATTGTATATACTTTCTTTTGGGAATAATCTCTTCACCTATATTTTAGCAAAAATAGTAAAAAGATTAGTTTTAAAAATAGTCAATTTGACTTTAAAAAATTAAAACTGAGTAATTAATTTGGGACGGAGGGAGTATTGTTCTTGAAACTAAAGAAATTATTTTCTACGTAATTAACAGGATCTTGGGTCGGATATTATCGCAAAAAACTTCATGCCATTTGGATCCGGGATGAAACAATGTGCAGGAGCATACTACTCTAGAGTGTTATTGGCAGTCTTTATCCATATCTTAGTGACAAAATATAGGTAATTAAATTATTCTATATGCATTAACATTTTTCTGTAATAATTTTATTGTGATAAAATGAATGCTTAATTAAATCTGAAAATCTGACGGACACTTTTTCTGTGTTTATTAATCATCAGATGGACAAAAATCAAAGATCGCAAAGTTGTACGATCTCCTGTTTTAAATTTTCCGAATGGATTGCACTTCAAACTCTCGGAAAGGATCATTTGAAGGGAATTTAATGTACTAGAAGGAAAAAGAAAGCAAAAAGTTATTGTTGCTTCATGAGAATATATTTCTAAGCAGTTCTAAGCAGTTCTACAAGTTTCCCATTAATTTTTGGTGTGTCTAATCTTTTTGTTTTTGTTAATTTAGACTAAAATTAAACAAACTCACACACCCATCCTTGTCAATGCCAAGATTCGATCCCGCATCCTTTGCTTTGTAAAGGTGTGGTGCTACCATCCGGCCAAAAGCTCAGTGGTTTGAGCTAATCTTTAATTTGCTTGTTTTCAACAAACGAATTTAAATTAAATGAAGGAATAACTTATTTCTATTAAACAGCTTCAACATCCAAATCAGATAAATTGAACTCTATATATCTGATTTGGATAAATTTCTAAAGCCCTCGGTATATGAAAGATGCCTGTTATAAATGAACATAATATTTAACCGAGACAAGGGGAGGGCGGGAGAAGATATATTAATTAGAGAGGTCAACCTGATAGTAAAATTGAGATGTTAAATTTCAAAATATCATATCATTTTATATTATAATTAATAAAAAAAATCAGTAAAAAATTACTTTAAAAAATGACTTTTTTGTAGAACATTTTTATTTATTTATAAATATGACTTCTTCTTTTTTAAAACGAAAGAAATATTAGCTATCATGTTGTTTATATGTGGGTAGATTTGAGTCGAATAAATAAGAGAGAATTAATAAAATTAATTGGGTATCATCATGAAGCATTTGTGACCATCGAGCATACGTGTAATGAATGACATTTCTTTTGATACATGCATTTTAAGTAACTAATGAATCTCATACATCAAATCAACTGGTATTTAGTAATGTTACTACGTCCACGTACATTAGCCATAAGAACGCATGATATGATTTTTGTTTGAATGTCACTTTAAATTTTCCCAGAGCACCTTTAGATGTGAAGTCATCTGAACCACGGGAACAATTAATCTATATGGAAATTACTCCATCGAGTTCAAATTATCTACGCATCTCGTCTCATCTCTTTTCTCATGTTATATATTTTTTCAAGTATAATAAAAAAATTAATTTTTTACGTTAATCGTTATTTGTCACTAATATATGATATGAGAGTGAATGAGACAGGAAAATTGACAACGTTTGAATTCAACAAATCAAAACATGAGTGTGATTTACATTTAATTTTGTTATCGTATAAGGATATGAAATAATATTTAGCTCCAAAAAATATATAAAATAATATACATGCCGACAAATCTTATTACAAAATTGAATTGCAATTAACGTGAAATTCTAAACTATAAAATACTAGACTGATAATCTGGACAAGGCACGAGTTAGTATAAATAATACAATTTAAAAGTCATGTAGCATTATAATTTAATTTGAGCATAAATAATATTAGTGCATGTGGATGGTATTAAAGAGTTGTATTTATATCAAAATTATTGTATATGTATTTTAATACATGCATATATACTCTTGAAATATTACAACAAAAGATACCAAAAGTTTAGTATAGTTATGAACATGAGATACATTATATTAGTAGAGATGATGATCTCAGGACTAACTCAGTATTAATTCGATGATCAATTAAATTAACTCAATTAATTTGAATAAAATTTTTATTTTGTCTTCTTATATATAGTAATAGATAATAGATAAAATCAATGGTGTTCTTTCAACTGTCCTTTCAGCATGTGTTGATATCGTGTTAATCTTAGATTATAATTAACAAAAAGTGTTCTTTGGTTGAATAAAAAAATCGGTTATAAATCTCTATTAATTCCAATACCAAAACAAATGACTAACATATCGTCATATTATTGATATTAGCGGAGTAAATATTCATTTAGCGACACTCTTATTTATATATATATATATATATATATATATATATATATATTTTGTGCACTTTCGGTGAATTCTTTGTTCTACTAACATCAACAATATTACTATGACATTTATTTTGTATTCTTCCCTTCATACTTGTAATTAGTTTCTCGTACCCTAGTGGAAGTAAATAAATATTTTATACCGAAATGTTAAAAAAATAAAATAAAAAACGTACCATAGTTTTTCTTGCAACAACAACGAAACACTAGTATAGATTTAAAGAACAGAAGACTAGCTAATTGTGTCAGCCCTAATCCAACAAGCAGAAGATATGTAAAGGGATTGATTTATTTTGTATTCTCCAATGATGAATATATATATATATATATATATATATATATATATATATATATATATATATATATGGCTACTAAATGTTGAAAGTTAAGATAATTCGTGAAATACTGAAACCACCAACTGCCAAGCAAAGAACACCCCCACAATCCACCAAAATAATCTCATGAGTAGCTGATATTTTTGGAGAGGAAGATATTTTATCAGTGTTGAACTCAAAATAACCACACAACATATGTATCGGTGTCATCTACACACATCAAACACTTCCTCTTTATATCCAGCAGTTCTTCCACAGCTTTGGCTAAAGATTGATTAAAGTTCAGATAAACTTTGCACTATTTTGTTTCATTTAATTTTTTGAGGAAGTGAAAAATGGAAAGTCAAGCGGCAAGACGGAGAGTGAAGATGATTGCTGCCCACCTAGCTGCCGACGAGGACATGTCTGCCGTTGCCACTCATGTTTTCCCTATGGTAAATTACACTCAGTTCAATAGAAATTTGATCAGGGAAAAGGAAAAGAATTAAACTTTGAGTCTTTTTCTTTTCCTTACTTCAGTTTCTTACCTGCAAAAAGGATAAATTAATGTTATATATGATCGTTTTGCCTACTTCTTTACATACTAAATTTGTTGCTTTTGGGATGATTTGTGAATTTTTTTTATTTTTTTTTGGTAAATTTAATAGCTATGCGTTTGGATTGATATTTATATGGGCCGGAAAAGACTTATAGTGGTAGTTCTTTAATTGTGATGGTTTTATAGTTGTATGTTCTGATTTGCTTAATTGTAAGAGATCAAATTTATAGTTCTTCCATGTCATTGTTCTAACTTCTAATTGATTACATAGTAATTAATCCCTAATTTTTTTCAGAAAAAGAATCTCATTTGCAAAATTTGTAAATATAAAAGATATATATTTCTTCCATGTTTATTCTAAAAATAATAAGTTGTTAGTTAAGCAGTAATGATAGGTATATGTATATATATAGTAGTTCTAATTTGAGTAACTTATTTGTCAGTTTAAGAGAAAACCCATTTAGCAGTGACTTGTGGATTACATGTGCATGTAAATTTACATCAGAGGGGTAGAGACGTAGAGTTATATAGATTGTGTAAAAAGGAGTTTACACTCTACAACCTCCGTCCAAATTAAAATGACAATCTTATTTATCTTATTAACTTCTTTATCTCATAGGACACACTTGAGATACTTTTTTTTTTTAATAATTTATGCTCAAGGCAAATAAAAAAATAAAAAATTAAACAAGTCAAATACTAAGACTTTAATGTCACTAAACTGTTTTCACTGATACTCAATGATTTACTGTGTAACAGAACTGCAGCAGCAGTCTAAACTCTGTCATCCAGAGGCGCGATAACAGAACATGTTTTGCTAGGCAAGGGTCCAGTTCACAAGCTTATTTCATGAGGCAGGCTTCAACAGAACAGGTGCTTAAATCTTTTTATGCTTTATACTTCCTCTATTATGTAAAAAGTGTCTTTTTTGTTTGTTAGTGGTACAATAATATAACAATGTGATCATTATAATTTGATTATCATGCCACCACTCGTAAAATAACACAAACATAAAAAAAAAATACATTTATAATATATCTAAATTTAGCAAATAAGAATTTCTTTTAGACACGATTGAACACTAGTTTCCCTAGACCTTAATTACTTACTTTCAATCTCCTCTGCTTTGGTATTTGACGTTTGAACAGGAAGATATTATTATGAGTGGTGAGTCGAGTATGCCACTCAAGTGCACCGATTCTTCAATTGAAAGATTTCGCAAGTCTTTTGAAGAGCCCTTGTTTTCTCGGCCTGTGGTGCCAGATCCCAAATTGTCTGCACCTGAGCCTCCTAGATTTGCTAGGCCTAACGGAGGAGGGGGAATAAGCGGAAAAGATATATTCTGCTCCGAGAAGAATGTACATGCTTTTAAGCCTTTTGGTAAATAAATTTAATCTTCTTACATCAAACTAATAAATTTAGTACTCCTCCAAAATTAGATATACAAACCATTTTTTCAAATACTCATAACATTACTCAATCTCTCTAAAACACAAGCAATGATATATTAGGAACTTCATTTCGCTTTATGTCTAGCTAAAAATAAAAATGTATCTCTAAAAATTTTGGAAGGAGGATGCATAAATTTGGACATAACACATGGAGTTGTATAATATAATTCTGTCTCTATTTTCATATGCTTTTTCTTTTCTTTTCTTTTTTTCCTTTTTTTTGGGTGAAATTTCGTCTACAATGCAGAGTGGTCTCCAAAGATGGATGTAGGAGAATCTGGACGTAACTATGCTATTGTTGTAGAACTTCCAGGTGTAAGTACCAAGGACATCAGAGTTGAGGTGAATGACAAAAGGTAATTAATTATATAAGGCGAATATTCTTTAAAATAAACATTTATGATGTCAAAATTGATGACTTCTCTTTTCTGTTCGTTGCTTATAAACATAAAAAATGCAAAGATATTTACATGGAGTTTGAAATGGTCTATTTACTAATGCAAACTTAATTTATGACAGTTTGATTGTGAAAGGCAATCGTTCAACAGAATTATGGAAATTGGCAAGTTGTTCAAATGATTCAGTTTCTGCATATCACCAGAGGGAGATTTTACGAGGGCCATACCAGATTGTATGGCCACTACCCACTAATGTGGACAAGGACAACGTCTCGGCTGAATTTGTGTATGTTTTTAAGTTTGCATATCATATATTTACTCCTACAATCTCACCACTGAAAATTAAATGTGGCCTAGAAGTTTAAATGGCCTGGAGACATTTGCAGTTGATTTGCACACTTTTGTACTAATATTTGTAAATATATGCTGCGTGTGTGTTGCAGGGATGGACTTTTACGGATTACCATTCCTAAACTTTGAGATTCCAGCAGGTGAATCAATCCGACTCGTGTTGCATGCATGCGTATGCATACTTACATAGTAACAAATATATTTTAGAATAGAGTTGTTCTCTTCATTAGTGAACAGAGCGCCTATACCATGTGCTGGTCATCTTAAGATGACATAATTACCAAACACTAGAGCTGCCTAAGAAAATATAAATTGTGAGACTGCATGTGATGATCTGCATATTCTATAGTGAGTAATATAATCAAAAATATTGAATGCAATAAAAGAAGGCTGTTGATATGAACCATGCTGAACAAAAATAACGTTGTTACAACTATAATAATTGTTCAATATAATTAGAATAATTGCAAAAATGTCGTTAATTGTGTATTTGTTCTTCATATTCTTAATGAATGTGTCATACAATTTATTATATTTTGGTGCATCTATTCTGTGTGATAACAAAGAAAGAATTCAATTTTGAAAGAGAGTAGTATAGAGCAAGTGATTCCAAGTATCAGGAACTCCAGGAAGACACCAATGGCTACAGTCCATGCCTCGGCGCCCTCCGTAGCCATAGCTTGAAGGGTGGCCATCTTTCCTTAATTGCGATAATGTTGTTATGTTGAGTAGATGAACCCGGATTGACATTTTGCTTAACACCCTTTCTAATACAATTTCTGCTGGATGTGGACCTCCTCTGTACTTGCTCCTCCCCAAGAATGGTTGCCTTTGCCCATTGCAATTCTTCCAACTTGGTTCTGCCCAGTCTCTATATACCATTGATTTATAAATTATTAACACGTGAAAGAGGGGAGGGGGTGGGGGGAGGAATGTATATAATTATACCAACATGCATGGATTTAGATTTTAGGAAGTTATCACAGTATTTATCATTTGTAAACTAATAGCTTTTTGTTGCTCGTAATACAGCAAAAGTTACATTGTTGTATTTGTCATCCAGCACCCTGTTTGTTTGTGAGTCAGGGCGATGTAAAATTACGACACATGCCACAAAAAGTTATGATCAAGGTGTTATTGGATATTTGCTATAAAAATTCTATTTATCTATTTATTTAATGTTTATTTGTTTATGTTGAAAATTGATTTATTAATAAAAGTATATCATTCATCATTCAGTAAATGATCATTTAGTTTGTTTATATATATTTCCATATTATATATGTTATGGTTTATGTGTATAAATAAATGTTATACACAGAAGATATAAATCATATGTAATATATAAATAAAGAAATAATAGTTTATAACCTAAGATGATTTGGAGATATTATTCTGTAGGATATAGTATTTTAACAGAGATGATTTATCTTGATCATGGAAGTTGGACTTCTAATTAAAGTACTAGTGTATTAACGGTGTGCATTAAAAGGTCATGTGATAATATTTTATTTATAAAATATTTTCACATAAATACTAATTTGTAAAAATTTTTAATTTTGAAATAATAGTGGACTTAATATTGTTATATATATTAATTTGATGTTTTAATGAGTCAGATTACTTCGTGTTAATTAATACCTCGGAATGTCGATTAATATATTTAATTAATATTAGGAACATTATTACTATCAAAACATCTATAAGATTTTTTATAAGATAATTTATCATTGATCAT